>PVLC010035395.1:0-16356 GCA_004027655.1 Graphiurus murinus | reverse complement strand
TTTTTTTTTTTTTTTTTTTTTTTTTTTTTTTTTTGGTATTGGGGATTGTGAACCCAGGGGCATTCTCTGAGCTACACCCGCAGCTCTATTTTTTATTCTTTATTTTGAAACAGGGTCTCACTAAGTTGCAAAGGACTTCACTAAGTAGCTGATGCTGGCTGTGAATCTGTGATCCTCCTGTCTCGGCTTCCCAAATACTGGGATTACAAGCATGTGCCACTATGCCCAGCTTTTTTTTTTTTTTTCAGTACTGGGGATTGAACCCAGGGGCATTCTACTTCCAAGCTACACCCCCAACCCCATTTTTTATTCTTTATTTTTGAAACAGGGTCTAAGTTGCAGAGAACCTTACTAAGTAGCTGAGGCTGGCCTCGAACCTGTGATCCCTCTATCTCAGCTTCCCAAGTACTGGGATTACAAGCGCGCACCACCGCGCCCAGCTATTTTTTATTTTGAAACAGAATCTCACTAAGTTGCAGAAGGTCTCACTAAGTTGCTGAGGCTAGCCTTGAACCCGCAATTATCCTGTCTCAGCCTCTCAAAGATTGGGATTACAGGTGTGCACCACCACACCCAGCTAATTTTTTGTTTTGTTTTGCGGTACTGGGGGTTGAATTCAGGGGCATTCTACCTCCGAGCTATACCCCCAGCCCTATTTTTTATTCTTTATTTTGAAACCAAGTCTCACTAAGTTGCGGAGTGCCTCACTAGGTAGCTGAGGCTGTCCCTGAATCTGCAATCCTCTTGTCTCAGCCTCCCAAGTACTGGGATTACAGGCGGGTGCCGCCATGCCCAGCTTGTTGATGTTTCAAGGAGCCAGAACTTCTTGCTTCCAGAGTTATGCAGCAGATTTCCATCTCCAGTCTAACCTTCCTTCCATTGTAAGCAACCTGTTTGTCTCTGGAAGCTGGCAGGACATTTCCCTTATTCTTAGAATTTGGGCATTTTACCAGCACGTGACTAGGGTCTAGGGAAGACTGTTGTATGTATTCTTCATTAATTAATCCTAGTTAAGACTTGGTGAGCTATTTCTTCATCTCAGGGAAATTTTCCTTTGTGCTTTTTACCCATTTAATTCTAATGTCACCACCTGATCTCTTGTTTTTTTGTTTTGTTTTTGCAGTACTAGGGATTGAACTCAAGGGCATTCTACCTCCGAGCTACACCCCCAGCCCTATTTTTTACTCCTTATTTTGAAACCGAGTCTCACTAAGTTGCGGAGTGCCTCACTACGTAGCTGAGGCTAGCCTCGAACCCGGATCCTCCGGTCTCAGCCTCCCGAATGCTGGGATTACAAGCGTGGGCCACCACGCCTGGCTTTGATCTCTTGTCCTCTGTGTTTTCTGGTATTTGCATGTTAGGTCCCCGAACTTGGCCCCTAGATCTCTCTACATTTTCACTGAAAGTTTCTAGCTCTGTGCCTTAAAGTGGTTCTTTTATTTGGTCTTTCAGACCATTAGTTTGGCTTTGAAGTAGGATGACCTTCATCTAGCCTGTTACGTGTTTAGTGCTCTGATTAATGTTTTAGAAGACCACTCTAGAAGCTATCGAGAGGGGTGGGAGGACTCTAGAAGATGTCGAGAGGGAGAGGGGACTGGTAATGAGGCATTTTCACATGACATGGATGGTGGCTAAGACAGGATGACAAGGTGGAGATGAGACAGGAGGTGAAAGCGAAGCCTGCATTCCATGCAGACGCCACAGGACTCAGTGATGATTGGCACCTAGGAACTAAGAGTGGGAGGGGCAAGGATATGTCAGCTTTCTGGCGTAAGTAATTGAACAGATGGAGATGTTACTCTGCTGAGGAGCAGAGGAGGTGGCTGTGTCTAGTTTGGATCTAGGGCTCTCCTTTTGGACCCCTTAGCTTTTTTATCTTTTCTTTTGTGGTATGGGGGATTGAACCCAGGGGTACTCTAGACACTGAGCTACAACCCTCCATCCTTTTTACTTTTTATTTTGAGAAGATGTCTCAATAAGTTACCCAGGGTGGCTTGAACTTGTGACCCTCTTGCCTTGGGCTCCTGAGTAGCTGGAATTACAGGCATGTGCCACTGAGGCCTGTTTGTTTTGGTTTTGGGTGTGTGACACACACACACACACACACACACACACACACGGGATTGAACTCAGGGGTACTCTTCTACTGAACTACATCCTCAGTCCTTTTTTTTTTTTTTTTTTTTTTTCGGTACTGGGGATTGAACTCAGGGGCATTCTTCCTCCGAGCTACACCCCCAGCCCTATTTTTTATTCTTTATTTTGAAGCCGAGTCTCACTAAGTTGCGGAGTGCCTCACTAGGTAGCTGAGGCTGGCCTCGAACCCGGATCCTCCGGTCTCAGCCTCCCAAATGCTGGGATTACAAGCATGCGCCACCACGCCCGGCTAGTCCTTTTTTATTTTTATTTTTTATTTGAGAAAGGGTTTCACTACGTTGCCTAGGCCAACCTTGAACTTATGATTTTCCTGCCTCAGCTTCCCAAATCACTGGGATTACAGGTGAGCACCATTGAGCCTATCTTTGTTTTTGTTTTTTGCAGTACTAGGGATTGAACTCAGGGGCATTCTACCTCTGAGCTATACCCCCAGTCCTATTTTTTATTCTTTATTTTTGAAACAGGGTCTCACTAAGTTGTGGAGTGCCTCACTAGGTAGCTGAGGCTGGCCGCAAACCCGGATCCTCCGGTCTCAGCCTCCCAAATGCTGGGACTACAAGCGTGCGCCACCACACCCGGCCTTTGTTTTGTTTTTTGAGACAGTGTCTCACCATGTTGCCCAGGCTAGCCTTGAACTCATGGACTTAGGTGTGGGCTTGAACTCCTGCCTCAACTTCTCTAGTAGCTGGGACTACAGGTGTGTATCACCATGCCTGGCTGGACCCCTTGGCTTTGCAGTACTCTGGGAGACATCCAAGGAGAAAGAGTGACATCTAAACACAGCCTTGCTTCCCCCTCAGCTATGTGCAAGAAAGTGCAGTAGACATCATGCAAATGCTGCTTAGGGACAGAGTTTGCCTGTAAGTGACAGAGACTTAAACAGATAGAAATTGATAAGTTCCATATAATGGAGTTTGAAAGCTGGCCACTGGATATTGCTTAGTAGCCCTGTGGTGCCTAGGCTGACATCTCTTAAGATTATTGAACTTGAGCTGGGGATGTAGTTCAATGGTAGTGCCCCTGCTTAGCATGAGCAAGGCACTGGGTTTGATCACCAGCACTACAAAAAAAAGAAAAAAAAAAGACTTGGCCGGGCGTGGTGGCGCACGCTTGTAATCCCAGCATTTGGGAGGCTGAGACCGGAGGATCCGGGTTCGAGGCCAGCCTCAGCTACCTAGTGAGGCACTCCGCAACTTAGTGAGACTCGGTTTCAAAATAAAGAATAAAAAATAGGGCTGGGGGTGTAGCTCGGAGGTAGAATGCCCCTGAGTTCAATCCCCAGTACCGCAAAAAAAAAAAAAAGACTTGAAGCCAGGCGTGGTGGCACACACCTGTAATCCCAGTACTTGGGAAGCTGAGACAGGAAGATCACAGGTCCAAGACCTTACCAAGACCCTGTTGCCAAATAAAAAGTAAAATAGGGCTGGGGTGTAACTCAGAGGTAGAATGCCTCAGACTCAATCTCTAATACTACACACACACAAAAAGATTCCTCAACTTAGCCTCAGGCAGCCACTGCTGCTTCAGCCACTACCACGTTTCAATCAGGAAGAAAGAATGTGAGAGGCAGTAGAAAGAGAAGGGAAAGGCTTCTGCTGATATTTCTTACTTTCTTTTTTTTTTTTTTTTTTTGTGGTACTGGGGATTGAACCCAGGGGCATTCTACCTCTTTCTACCTTTGAACTATAACCAGAGCCCTATTTAAGTTTTGGAAACAAGGTCTCACTAGGTTGATGAATGAGAGTCTCACTATTTGCTGAGGCTGTCCTTGAATCTGCAATCCTCTTGTCTCAGCCTCCCAAGTACTGGGATTACAGGCGAGTGCCGCCACGCCCAGCTTGCTGATGTTTCAAGGAGCCAGAACTGGATAAAGTCAAGCAGAGAGAGCATGGTTTCCTTTGTCTAACACAATATACCTGTTCCATAAATACTTTTTCTATAATATTCCAGGAAGCCCTGTGCAATAGTGCACACTTGTAATCTCAGCTACTTGGTAGATTGAGGAAAGAGAATTGCAAGTTCAGAGCCAGCCTAGGCAACTTTGTGAAACTGCATCTCAAAAAAATAAAAACAAAAAGGACTGGGGATGTAGCTACAAGGTAGAATGCCTCTGGGTCCCATCCCCAGTACCACAAAAAACAAAAATAGAATGGTTTGAGCTATGGTATAAATGTGGTTCTACCACACTTCCTGGCTGTAGAATCTTGGTCCCTTACTAGTTGTTCTAAACCTTTGAGCATCATCTGGAAAATGAGAATGGAATGGAAACAGCAGCCTCTACTGTTTGTGGGGTAGGACTAGTGTGAATACTAGATCAGGAATTTGGATTCTTGAGCTTTTGGCCTGGGGTTTAAAATTTTAGTTTTTTCACAAACTTGCTAAAGGGCCCTGGTCAAGTATCTTACCTGCCTCATATAAAAAGTGGTGATAATAGTGTCTGTCTGATATGATCAATGTGAATATTGAGTTAATATTTGCAAAAGGCTCAGAATAGTTCCTGGCACTTAGCTTATGTTATTTATCAGCTAACACTTCCTTTTTTAAATGTTGCCAATCCAGTTGGCCCTTTTTATTTATTTATTCATTTTATTTTTTGCAGTACTGGGGATTGAACCCAGGGGTACTCTACCACTGAACTATACCACCCAGCCCTTTTTTAAGTTTTATTTATATATTTTTTATTTTATTTTAGTTTTTGGTACTAGGGGTTGAACCCAGGGGCATTCTACTCCTGAGCTACACTCCCAGTCCAATTTTATTTTCTGTTTTGAAACAGGGTCTCACAAAGTTGCTAAGGGTCTCACTACATTACTGAGGTTGGCTTTGAACCTGTGCTTCTCCTGTTTTAGCCTGCCAAATACTGGAGTTACAGGTGTGTGCTGTCACTCCCAACTTATTTATTTTTGTAGTGCTGGGGACTGAAGCCAGGGGCACACAATACTGAGCTATAGCTCCAACCGTTTTTTGTTTGTTTTGTTTTGTTTTGTTTTTGAAATAAGGTCTTATCTGGGCATGGTGGGACATACCTGTAATCCCAGTACTTGGGAGGCTGAGGCAGGAGGATTGCAAGTTCGAGACCAGCTTCAGCAATTTAGTGAGACTCAGCAACCTAGTGAGACCCTGTTTCAAAATTTAAAAAGTAGGAGCCGGGCGTGGTGGTGCACGCTTGTAATCCCAGCATTCGGGAGACTGAGACCGGAGGATCCGGGTTCGCGGCCAGCCTCAGCTACCTAGTGAGGCACTCCGCAACTTAGTGAGACTTGGTTTCAAAATAAAGAATAAAAAATAGGGCTGGGGGTATAGCTTGGAGGTAGAATGCCCCTGAGTTCAATCCCCAGTACCACAAAATAAAAATAAAAATAAAAATAAAAATAAAAATAGGGCTGGGGGTGTACCACGGAGGTAGAATGGCCCTGAGTTCAATCCCCAGTACTGCAAAAAAAAAAAAAAGATTAAAAAGTAGGCCAGGCTTGGTGGAGCATTCCAATGCTTGGGAGTCTGAGATAGGAGAATTGCAATTTTGTGGCCAGCCTTAACAGCTTAGTGAAGCCCTCTGCAACTTAGGGAGACGCTGTTTCAAAGTAAAAAATAAAACAGATTGGGTGTGGTAGCACATACTTGTAATCCCAATACTTGGGAGGCTGAGACAGGAGGCTCGCAGGTTCGCAGCCAGCCTCAGCAACTTAGTGAGACCTTCCACAACTTAGTGAGACCCTGTTTCAAAATAAAGAATAAAAAATAGGGCTGGGGGTATAGCTCAGAGGTAGAATGCCCCTGGGTTCAATTCCCAGTACCATACATAGACACCCATACACACACATACTCACACACGCACTCATACACACACACACACACACACAGCTGAAGGTATAGCTTGGAGGTAGAATGCCTCTGGGTTCAATTTCAATCTCAGTACCACAAAAAAAAAAAAAAGAAAGAAAAATTTTAAGAGGGCTGAGGATGGCCGGGCGTGGTGGTGCACGCTTGTAATCCCAGCATTTGGGAGGCTGAGACCGGAGGATCTGGGTTTGCAGCCAGCCTCAGCTACCTAGTGAGGCACTCCACAACTTAGTGAGACCCTGTTTCAAAATAAAGAATAAAAGCCGGGCGTGGTGGCGCACGCTTGTAATCCCAGCATTCAGGAGGCTGAGACAGGAGGATCCGGGTTCGTGGCCAGCCTCAGCTACCTAGTGAGGCACTCCACAACTTAGTGAGACCCTGTTTCAAAATAAAGAATAAAAAATAGGGCTGGGGGTGTAGCTCGGAGGTAGAATGCCCCTGAGTTCAATCCCCAGTACCGCAAAAATAATAATAATAATAATAATAGGGCTGGGGGTGTAGCTCAGAAGTAGAACGTCCCTGACTTCAATCCCTAGTACTGCAAAAAAAAAAGGGGGGGGGCTGAGGATGTAGCTTGCAGGTAAGATGCCTCTGGATTCAATCCCCAGTACCAAAAGAAATTGCTAAAGGCTGGCCTTTGCAATCCTCCTGCCTCAGCCTCCCAAGTACTGAGATTACAGGTGTGTGCCACTGTGCCCCACTTTAAATTTTATTTTGAGATAGGGCCTTGTGAAGTTGCCCAAGCTGGCCTTGAACTTGTGATATTCCTGCCTTAGCCTCTCACGTACTTGGGATTACAGGCATGTATCACCATGTCCAGTTCACTAGTGTTACTATGTCCTATGTTAGTGTTAAGCCCTTGTCTCAGTTCTTAGCACATACTAAGTGTTCAATAAATACTACTTTATATCATTAAAATATTAGATGCTGCTCAGCCATTTTGTTTTGTTTTGTTTTTGCAGTACTGGGAATTGAACTCAGAGGCATTCTACCTCTGAGCTATACCCCCGGCCCTATTTTTTATTACTGTTTATTTTGAAACCGGGTCTCACTAAGTTGCGGAGTGCCTCACTAGGTAGCTGAGGCTGGCCGCGAACCCGGATCCTCCGGTCTCAGCCTCCCGAATGCTGGGATTACAAGCATGCGCCACCACACCTGGCTCTTACTCAGCCATTTTGTGAGACATTTGCCACAAAAAAAAATTGTTCATAGTTTAGTAATTTTATATGATTTAGGTAATATGGGCAGAGGGAGTGGGAGTTGCCCATGTCCCTGCAGATCACCTGGTTTGGGAAAGACAGGAACCAGACCCTGAGGTCTGAGTTTTCAACCCCATTTTCATAGCACTTACTCTGTGTACCCAGGCCCGCTGTTGGAAGACTGGGACATAATCAGTCCCAAGGACGTCATTGGCTCTGATGTGCTGCTGGCTGAGAAACGGTCATCACTGACGACAGCTGCCATACCCTTCACACAGTCCATCCTCTTTCAGGTGGTTTCAGGAACCCCGGGGCCCAGCTATGGTTGGGGGGGAGGTAGAGCCTGCCCAGCTGACTGGTAGCCTCCCTCCCTCCTTCCTCCCAGGTGGGCCGTACTTTGTCGAAGGTCCAGCAGGTGCTGAGCTGGTCATACGGGGAGGATGTCAAGCCCTTCAAGCCCCCCCTGAACGATGCTGAGTTTCACACATACCTGAACCATGAGGGCCAGCTCTCCCGTCCTGAGGAGTTGCGCCTGCGCATCTATCACGGCGGTGTAGAGCCCTCACTGCGAAAGGTAAATCTCCCCAGTCACATACTGTATCCATGACCGCTGTGCTTCTTGGTGGCTCATGAGATAATGCAGGAGATCACACTGTTATGGGTGGGGTGGAGATATTCCAGGGCAGGATGCTCTCAGAGGGGCTAGGAGTCAGTCAGTGGTGGAAGGCAGACTTGTCACCAGGAGGACAGAGGCCACCCAGGATGGGTAGGTGGTAACTGGGTACCGCGGCTCACCCGTAGAACCTTGGCCTCATCCTCTGCTTTCATCCTTGGCCAGGTGGTGTGGCGATACCTGTTGAATGTGTACCCCGATGGGCTAACAGGTCGAGAGCGGATGGACTACATGAAACGCAAGAGTCGCGAGTATGAGCAGCTCAAGAGCGAGTGGGCACAGCGGGCGAGCCCTGAGGACCTGGAGTTCATCCGCAGCACTGTCCTCAAGGATGTGCTGCGCACTGACCGCGCCCACCCCTACTATGCAGGGCCTGAGGATGGCCCCCACCTTCGGGCACTGCATGACCTGCTTACCACCTATGCCGTTACCCACCCACAGGTGTCCTACTGCCAGGGCATGAGTGACCTGGCCTCACCCATCCTCGCCGTCATGGACCACGAGGGCCACGCCTTCGTCTGCTTTTGTGGCATCATGAAGCGCCTGGCCGCCAACTTCCATCCTGATGGCCGCGCCATGGCCACCAAGTTTGCCCACCTCAAGCTACTGTTGCGACATGCTGACCCTGACTTCTACCAGTACCTGCAAGAGGCAGGTGCTGATGACCTCTTCTTCTGTTACCGCTGGCTGCTGCTGGAACTCAAGCGTGAGTTTGCCTTTGACGATGCCCTCCGCATGCTCGAGGTCACCTGGAGCTCACTGCCACCGGATCCTCCTGAACATGAGGTAGAGCTCGTTGGACCCCCCAGCCAAGTGGCAGACACTGGCTACGGTGGCCACAGGGGACGGCCTGTTCGACAGAGGCACATGCTGAGGCCTGCTGGTGGAGGAGTCGGTACCTTCGAAGATGCTGTTGACCACTTGACCACATCCAGCCAGGGGCCTGGTGGCGGGGGACGTCTCCTGAGACAAGCCAGCCTGGATGGCCTTCAGCATCTCAGGGATAACACGGGCTCCAGGAGGGGCCCTCTGGTCCAGCTACCCCATCCAGCTGCCCTCATCAACTCCAAGTCCCTCTCTGAGCCCTTGCTGAATTCCCAAGACCCACTGCACTCCTTTTCCCACCCTGGTTCCCCATCTTCCTCATCTCCACCATCCACCCGGGAGGCCTCTCCCGCTGGCGACATGGCCATAGGATCCCCCTTGATGAAAGAGGCAGGCTCCCCGCGAGACCCTGGGAAGTCCTTGAAATCCCCACCCACAATGGGCCTACCCCCACCACAAGAGTTTGGCCGGGGTAACCCATTCATGCTCTTCCTCTGCCTGGCCATCCTGCTGGAGCATCGTGATCACATCATGCGCAATGGGCTCGATTACAACGAGCTGGCCATGCACTTTGACCGCCTTGTTCGAAAACACCACCTGGGGCGTGTCTTGCGCAGGGCCAAAGCTCTCTTTGCTGATTACCTGCAGTCAGAGGTGTGGGACTCCGAGGAGGGGGCTGAAGCCACAGCCCCATCTTGATCAGGTTCCCTCCAGACCCCCGCCCCCCAGCTCTCTGGATCTCCATTCTTTGCCATGAGGGCATACACATGAGACCCCATCTCCCTGCCTGCCAGCCCTAGACCTGTTGGAGCCTGGGGCTCTCCCCAGGTTTGAGTGTGTAGGGCTCTGCTTTGGTACTGCTCCATGGAGGCTACAGCCTCTTTTGTGTTTTGTTTTTAAACAACTATACTTTGCACACAAAAGTCACTGTGGTCTGTGTATTTCTCTGCCCCCTCCCTAGATTTTGCTATAAATTAAATCCCCAGGGGCTCTTTACCTGGTGGGGCTGAACTATTCAGTTGGTGGAGCGTGGCTCCTGCTTCCCCAGTGGCAGGAGAGTGGCTGCTTAGAATCTTCCATGAGATTCATTACAAAGTCTGGGAGTTGTGGCCTGCTTAGAGAGGCAAGTCGGGCCAGCCTCCTCTGGCATTCCACATACCACCACTTTTAGGGTCTAGAGATTCCCAAACTGGGTGATACTGCCCCTCAGGGGATCTGGAAGGATCCACAGTGACAGTAGTGGCCTTAGATGCAATTAGGGGGTGTTGAATAAAAATAAGAGGGTAGTGGGAGTGCCCAGGGGGGTGCTGAGTAATTTTTTTTTCTGAAAAAGGGGTGGTAAAAGCTGGGCGTGGTGGCACACACTTGTAATCCCAGCATTTTGGAGGCTGAGACCAGAGGATCTGGGTTCGCGGCCAGCCTCAGCTACCTAGTGAGGCACTCCGCAACTTAGTGAGACCCTGTTTCAAAATAAAGAATAAAAAATAGGGCTGGGGGTATAGCTCGGAGGTAGAATGCCCCTGAGTTCAATCCCCAGTACTGAAAAAAAAAGGGGGGTGGTGGTGGTAAGCCAGTGAGTTTGGGAACTGTGTTTCTAGACCCTTCAGTGTCAATTGGAGGGGCTGATGTTGGCAGCCCTGAGCAGGAATCTAAGGCCACTATCTTGTCACTTCCTTTGAAACCAATTTTGAGGGACTATGATCTTGCCATGCCTAGGGCTCTGAACTGAGTTTCCAGGTCATGGGTACTACTTAACCATTTCAGCAATAGAAACCATGTATTTGGTTTCTCTTCTCTACTCATATGGATAAACAAATCAAACACTGATTAAACACATGCCCCAAAACAAGTCACCTACCTACTCAGAGGATAATGATCTAAAGCAGGTACCTCAAAACAACCACCACCACCACCCCCTGCTTACCTTCTCAAAAAGTGGGATTCTCTCACAGGCCAGAGACTGTCCTCTACAAAGGATGTGGCAGATGATAGGTGAATTACCTGGAGTCCTCAGGTCATGGCCTCGCTGCACCATGTTCTGGCCACAAGTTGTTGCACTAGGCAATGCTGCAAGAGATGAAGGGGGATCAGGGTATCCATTCTCTCATCTCTCCTCCAGATTGCCAAGTAAAGCCCCTTAAAAAGGCTTTTATTTTTAGCTGGGAAGGTGGTGCACACCTCTAATCCCAGAGCTTGGGAGGCTGAGACAGGAGGATTGCAGTTTCAAAGCCAGCCTTAGCAACTTAGCAGACCCTGTTTCAAAATAAATAGGGCTGGAGGTTTAGCTCAAAGGCAGAATGCCCCCAAGTTCCATCTCCAACCCCCCCACACACACACAAAGGCTTTTATGAGCTAGGTGCAGTGGTGCATGCCTGTAATCCCAGTACTTGGGAGGCTGAGACAGGAGGATCACAGGTTCGAGGCCAGCCTCAGCAACTTAGCAAGACCTTGTTTCAAAATGAATAAAAAGGGCTGAAGATGGAGCTCAGAGGTAGAACACCCCTGGGTTCAATCCCCAGTGCAAAAAAGAAAGCTCCCATCATCTGCGAGTATTAGAAGAGAAGCTGAATTTTGCTCAGATGAGGGCTCAATCCCTTGAAAATCAGGACAAGACCATTCTGTCCAGGATACTCAGACACCAGGCCTACCAAGTGCATGCTGTGGCTAAAGGGCTCACACTCCCCCAGAGGCCCATCCACTATATGGGGGTGTCAGACCCTCTGGAGACCTGAAATGTCCCTCTTGTCAGTAACAAGTTGACACTCTATGGAGTACATGCTGTGATAAATGAGCTCAGATATTCGAACAGCCTGGCAAGTCAATTCTGGGTATGGTGGCTTAGGAACTCTGAGGCCTGAAGGATCCTTTCTGTTAACTGGAGGCTCCAGTGCTCTGAAGGACAAAAAACTCTCTTATTCTCCTGGGATGCTTCAGCATTCTGGTTCTTGCCAAGATGGAAGACCACACAAGCTGCTGATTCCCTTGCCTGAAATCAACCCTGGTGAAACCACAGAAGAAAACACAGCTTCCAGAGACAATGTCAGAGGTCTGAGACCCATGGGAAACCGAAGCCTATCGAATGCATGTGTGCTTTGAGAGGCAACAAATAGAAGATATGTTAGGGAAAAGGAAATGTAAGTTCTGGCTCTTACCCTGTTCCCCATGTCACCTTGGGAAGGTTCTTGCCAGCCCCCATCACTGTAGTAATCATCCAAACCCCAGCTACAGGTGTCTGTGGCTAGTATCAGGGCAGCAAGTGTCCTGCTTGGGGGAGAAATGGGCAGCCAGAAGCAACCAGTCCACCCCTCCTCCTCCTCCAGATGCCAGGACTGAGCACTTAGGAGGCTGAGATAGGAGGATCACAGATTCAAGGACAACCTCAGCAACTTAGTGAGACTGAGCGACCTAGATAGACTCAGCAACCTAGCAAGAACATGTTTCAAAACAAAAAATAAAAAAAGGCTGGGGGTGTATCTCAGAGGTAGAATTTCCTGGGTTCAATCCACAGTACCAAAAAAGAAAAAAAAAATGAGCACCTTGCCAGGGCAATGTCAGTTTATGTGAAAGCAGGTGGGAGTGATAACAGCTTCATGGCACCTGGGACTGTCCATCCTCTGCCTCATCTCCCCACATGGATCTCTATACCCCTCGAACACCAGATAAGTGAGCATTCTGAAGTCCAGCCTTCGGGCTTTCTTCAGTACCTTTTCCAGGCAGAACAGCTGATAACTTCAGGGCAATACGAGCTCACTGCCCAGCTGGGCATGGTAGCACACGCCTGTAATCCTAGTATTTGGGAGGCTGAAACAGGGGGATTGTAGGTTTGAGGCTAGCCTCAGCAAGTAGTGAGACTCTCATCAACCTCGTGAGACCCTGTTTCAAAAATAAAAATAAGCCAGGCGTGGTGGTGCATTGCTTGTAATCCCAGCATTTGGGAGGCTGAGACCGGAGGATCCGGGTTCGAGGCCAGCCTCAGCTACCTAGTGAGGCACTCCGCAACTTAGTGAGACCCGGTTTTAAAATAAAGAATAAAAAATAGGGCTGGGGGTATAGCTCGGAGGTAGAACGCCCCTGAGTTCAATCCCCAGTACAGCAATAATAATAATAATAATAATAATAAGAGTTGAGTGTGGTGACACACACCTGTAATCCCAGTACTTGGGAGGCTGAGACAGGAGGATCACAGGTTCGCAGCCAGCCTCAACTACTTAGTGAGGCCCTCCGAAATTTAGTGAGACCCTATTTCAAAAATAAGGAATAGAGCCGGGCGTGGTGGCTCACGCTTGTAATCCCAGCATTCGAGAGGCTGAGACAGGAGGATTCAGGTTCACGGCCAGCCTCAGCTACCTAGTGAGGCACTCCGCAACTTAGTGAGACCCGGTTTCAAAATAAAGAATAAAAAATAGGGCTGGGGGTGTAGCTCGGAGGTAGAATGCCCCTGAGTTCAATCCCCAGTACCGCAAAAGAAAAAAAAATAAGGAAGAAAAAATAGGGCTGGGATGTAGCTCAGAAGTAGAGTGCCCCGGGGTTCAATCCCCAGTACTGATAATAATAATAATAATAATAATAATAATAATAATAATAATAATAATAATAAAACAGCTGAGTGTGGTGGCACACACTTGTAATCCCAGTACTTGGGAGGCTGAGACAGGAGGATCGCAGGTTCAGAGCCAGCCTCGGCAACTCAGTGAAGCTCTCAGCAACTCAGTGAAGCTCTTAGCAACCTAGTGAGACCCTGTTTCCAAATAAAATTGGGCTGGGGGTATAGCTTGGAGGTAGAATACCTCTGCTCAATCCCCAGTACCACAAAAATCGTAAAAGTTAAAATAGCTGGGCATGGTAATTCCAAAAATAAATAGAGCCGGGCGTGGTGGCACATGCTTGTAATCCCAGTACTTGGGAGGCTGAGACCAGAGGATCTGGGTTCGTGGCTAGCCTCAGCTACTTGGTGAGGCACTCCACAACTTAGTGAGACCCTGTTTCAAAATAAAGAATAAAATAGGACTGGGGGTGTAGCTCGGAGGTAGAATGCCCCCGAGTTCAATCCCTAGTACCACAAAAAAATAAATAAATAGGGCTGGGGTGTGACTTGGAGGTATAATGCCTCTAGGTTCAACCCCTAGGAACACACACACACACACACACACACACACACACACACACGGAGCTCACTACCCAAACAACTACACACAAACACATGCAACTATTGCCAGAGAAAAATAGACTGCATAGTTATCTATTGCTGTACAACAAATTAGCCCCAAATTTAGAAGCTTAATAAGGATATATTATCTCCCAGTTTGTGAGGATCAGGAATCTGGGAGCAATGTAACTGGGCAGTTTGGACTCAAGGTCTCTTCTGAGGTTTCTGTCAAGTTGTCAGCCAGGACTGTAGTGAGCTGGAGGCCTGACCCACTTCCACGTGGCCCACTCACAAGGTTGTTGGCAAGACACTTCAGTTTATCACCACTTGAGCCTTTCCACGGGCTCCTCACAAGGGATCTGAGCAAGCGGGTGAAAGAGCATGACCAAAATGTATGATTACAATCCACCAATAAAGTTTAAAAAAAAAAAAAGTAAAGCTGGGCGTGGTGGCACACGCTTGTATTCCCAGTACTTGGGAGGCTGAAACAGGAGGATCGCAAGTTCCTGGCCAGCCTCAGCTACTTAGTGAGGCTCTCTGCAACTTAGTGAGACTCTGTTTCAAAATAAAGAATAAAAACTAGGGATGGAGGTGTAGCTCAGAGGTAGAATGCCCCTGGGTTTAATCCCAGTTCCGAAAAAAAAAAAAATAAGGCTGGGGGTATAGCTTGGCGGTAGAATGCCCCTGGGTTCAATTCCCGGTACCACCAAGAAAAAAAAATAATAAGAGATATATCAGAGCCAGGTGTGGTGGTACATGCCTGTAAATTCAGTATTTGAAGGCTGAGGCAGAAGGATCACACGTTCAATGTCAGCCTCAACAATTTAGCAAGGCTCTGTTTCAAAATAAAAAATAAGATAGGGCTGGGGGTATAGCTCACAGCTAGAATACTCTTGGGTTCAATCTTCAGCAACACACACAAACACACAAAGATATATCAGGATATAAACATGGGAAAAAGCTGGACATGATGGTACATGTCTATAAATTCAGTATTTTGGAGCCTGAGGTGGGAGGATCATAGGTTTGAGGTCAGCCTCAGCAATTTAGTGAGAACCTGTTTCAAATAATAAGCCAGGCATGGTAGCACACGCTTGTAATCCCAGTAGTGGGGAGACTGAGACAGGAGGATCGCAGATTCAAGGAGAGCCTCTGCAACTTAGGCCCTCAACAAGTTAGCAAGACCCTGTTTCCAAATAAAAATAAAGCCAGGCATGGTGGCACACACTTTTAATCCTGGTACTTGAGAGGCTGAGACAGGAGGATCACAGGATCAAGGACAGCCTCAGCAAGTAGAGAGACTCTCATCAACCTACCGAGACCTTGTTTCAAAATAAAAATAAAAGAGCAGGGCGTGGTGGTACATGCTTGTAATCCTAGTACTTGGGAGGCTGAGGCAGGAGGATCCCAGGTTTGCAGCAGCCTCAGCAATTTAGTGAGACTCTATTTCAAAATAAAGAATAAAAATAGGACTGTGAATGTAGCTCAGAGGTAGAATGCCCCTGAGTTAAATCCCCAGTACCACAAAAATAAATAAATAAAATAAAAAAGAAATAAGAGCTGGGAACAGTGGTGCACGCCTATAATCCCAGTACTTGGGAGGTTGAGACAGGAGTATGGCCAACCTCAGCAACCTCGTGAGGCCCTCCACAACGTAGTGAGACCCTGTTTCAAAATAAAGAATTAAAAAAAATAGTTTGGGGGTGTAGCTCAGAGGTAGAATTTCTCTGGGTTCAATCCCCAGGTCCACAAAAAATAAAATTAAATTAAAAAATAGGGCTGGGGGTATACCTCAGAGGTAAAATGCCTCTGAGTTCAGTCCCCAGCACCACACAAATAAATAGAGATGGGGATGTTAAAAAAATAAACAGGGATCGGGAGGCTGAGACCGGAGGATCCGGGTTCGCGGCCAGTCTCAGCTACCTAGTGAGGCACTCCGCAACTTAGTGAGACCCGGTTTCAAAATAAAGAATAAAAAATAGGGCTGGGGGTATAGCTCGGAGGTAGAATGCCCCTGAGTTCAATCCCCAGTACCGCAAAAAAAAAAAGAAAGAAAGAAAAGAAAAGATACAGCAGCTAATAAAAGCCCAAAGAAAGCAAATGTCCATCCTAATAGATAACAAAATAGAATTGAGCACTAAGATTAGAAAGGACACAGAACATATACTCATTGAAAGGAAGATATATCTTCCATAAACATGTATATTCATAAGAAGTCTTGGATAGTACTTTTTTATATTTTTGTGGTACTGGGAATTGGACCAGAGGCATTCTACCTCTGAGCTACACCCCCCAGTCCATTTTTTATCTTTGTTTTGAAACAGAGTCTTGCTAGGTTGCTGACAGTCTCATTAAGTTACTGAAGCTGACCTGAAATCCGTGATGCTCCTGTCTCAGCCTCACAAGTACTAGAATTACAGATGTACACCACTATGACCAGCTGGATAATACTTTTTTTTTTTTTTTTTTTTTTTGCGGTACTGGGGATTGAACTCAGGGGCATTCTGCCCTATTTT
>PVLC010035394.1:0-16351 GCA_004027655.1 Graphiurus murinus | reverse complement strand
TGTAGAAGACAGCTTCACACATACTAGGTGTTCATTAAATATTTTGGAGTCACTGGCAGTTATATACATATACATATGTGTGTCATAATGAGTGTGCTTATGAAACCATTTGTAATTATGGATTCCAAAAGACTGGAATGGCTTAAGCAACATGGTAGCCTGGGCAGTTTCAAACCTCCTCATTCCCTGCAAACTCTAGGTGTGGCCTCAAAAGGCAACTGGCACCTTACCTAGCTTGATTTTCTAAGAAATAGTTATTTGAATAATATATTTTCTAGCTAAAAGAGTGTAATTCACTTGCAGAATAGAAAAGGTATATAGGTTTGCAGTCAGAGTTCAGTGTTCAAATACTAGCCCTACTGCCTGCCAGATGGGCAACATAGCTCAACCTCTCCAAACCTGTGTGTCTCATTATCTGAAAAATGAAGTTGATAATATTTAACCTATAGGTTATAACAAGAAGCAAATATGAATCAGGTGATAGCAGGTTATATATTTTATAGTTTGTATTTGATGGATATCAGTTCCCTTCCATTTCACTGGCAGCTTTTACGAGCACTCTAATTCCAAATTAAGTTCAAATATCTAGTATTGACTAACTTCTAGTGGTGTGACTGTGAGAAAATTATTTAAATTGTTTTACCTTAAGTTTTCTCATTTGGAAAATGGGGATAAAAGTGCTACCCACTAACAGTGTACTACAAAAACATCCTAGGAGATCTTTAAACACTTGTTATGTCCTGGAATTTATGATTTTTGTATCTGCTGTTTGCATTGTTAATTTCTTATTTTTATCACTCTGGTATAATTTATATAAGCAATGTTAACATAACTAAAAAGCAACTTGTTAGAGGAGCATCAGTTCTTAAGCAGTTCTGAATTGCTAGAGTAAACCAGAGAAAATCACAGAAGAGCAAGAATATCAGGAATCTCTTCCTATGCACATAGCACAGGACTTATATTATTAGCACTGGAATAGCAAATTAAAGGGGGAATTACTTTCCAATATTTTCATGAACAAAGAAACAAAGATATTGATGCATAAAACTTTCTTAATTGGGTAGCTCTTCAAGTTCAACTTGCTTTAAGGTCGAGACAGCAACCTCCTCTGCAGCTCTTTTTCCACTGTGAGGTAAGAGTCAGAGTTACACATATATATCTCCATCTAAAAATTAACAGTTACTGCATGCTGTGAAATTAACTTCCCCAGGTCACCTTGCAACTCTCACTCCCCTCCCATTCAGTCTTAATGAACTTAAATCCTTTTTCATCTTAACTAAATTGTAGGCATGACCAGTGCGTTTAAAAATACCAAAGATTTTTATTATTATGAATGCATAAGCAAAAGGTGCATTGCTAGACACTGTGCAGCATCAAGTACTGTATGTACCCTTTAATAAAGTTGTGGAGCAAATATATTCCACTGATACCAACAACATTATCATCATCATCAACAACAACAACAACAAACCCACAACAAAACAAAACAATAACAATAATAAAAATTGGTTAACCTTAAGAAAATTAAGTAGTACAAATCAAATAAGATGAAGCTGCCAAGAGAAAAATTTCAAATTAGCAACATTTTAGGCCATCAGTTAGAACTGTGTAATGATGAAATCGGCCACATTTGAGAGTACTTAGGTAGTCAAATTCCAGATATATCGTAGAGACAAGTGAATTATCAATGTAGTAGAAGAAAATTCATGTATCCCTGAGAGTTAGATGGCACCCACAGAGAAACAGTATAGGATTCTGTAAACTCTAAGAAAAAGTAATAACTAATTTTTTTGAAAAAAAGATACAAATACAAAATTTGCATTTAAAACAAATCTCACAAAATAATCTGAGGAACAAACAACTTGAATATAAGAATGCAATATTATAATCAGTTTCAGAAAATATTTATGGGGAAATGAATTCCAATTTTGTTTTCTTTTATTTTTTTATTTTCCTTTTATTTATTCAATTTAGAATATTCTTAGCAAGCCGAGCGTGGTGGTGCACGCTTGTAATCCCGGCATTTGGAAGGCTGAGACTGGAGGATCTGGGTTTGTGGCCAGCCTCAGCTACCTAATGAGGCATTCCGCAACTTAGTGAGACCCTGTTTCAAAATAAAAAATAAAAAATAGGGCTGGGGGTATAGCTTGGAGGTAGAATGCCCTTGGGTTCCATTCCCAGTACTGAAAAAAAAAAAAAAAAAGAATATTCTTAGCAAAATAACTCCCTAATCAGATTGAAAGCGACATTAGATTATTGTTCAGTATGGAATTGATTTTAATTGTCTACCATAAATAAACACATCAGTGCAACATTGTATGATATTTAAAGTTCAAAGGAAGAGTAGTCCAGATCAAAGGGAAATAAATTATTTATGATTTTTTGTTTACTATTTTTAGTAGATTGTTTTGCTATTAGTAATCTGCTTTTCTGTTTCAACAACATCATGCCACAACCCACCATAGGCTCTTTATCACAGGTGGTCCTTGGCATGTCCCTTACAGGGGTCCGTAGAGTCTGAGTTCATTTCTTACTCCAACATTAACTCCATTTTACCACTGAACAAAGAGAGCTGAAAAAACTCTTCTGAGCATCGAAAGCAACTCACATATGGATCACTCTCTTTCAAATAGTGCTTCACATTTTCCCTTCTAATTACAACATTTATTTTACACAAAACGATTTGCCCCTAATTGTTCCTAGACGTTTTCCACTGAGTTTTCTTTGTGTTTTGCTTATTTGGCGGTATTGTCACAACAATAATGACAAGGGGCTACTTGTAACTGTGAATGGTGTAGCATTCTGATTAACGTGGCTTTGTGAAGTTTACTAGTGCCCTGGTTCTGAAGGGGTATACCCAGGGCTTAATTTTACTTACTTACTTTCCTGCTTGTTTACTGGATTATTTATTTTATCTCTGGCGGGGGGGGGGGGCAAAGGAATATAATACTGGGTCAACAAGGGACATGGTAGATTGTAAAAGTACACTATAAAAACAAGGCAAGTAAATGCACAACTTGAATGTATAAGAAAATGTTAAGAAAAAACTTTTTTTCATTTTACAAAAGCCTTGCAAACTAGCCCCGAATAGCAACTGATTTTCCATAATTTTGAAGTATAGCAAATTTTATTAAAGTTGAATTGGAGACTGATGTACATTTCAGATCAGTGCTATTGAGTGACTGGAGAAGATATTAGGCAGACTAGGGTATGTGGATGAAATGAAGTTACAAGGAAGCTAGTCTTCCCATGATGGACATCAGTCATAAATGTGGCTTCCCACCGTCTTTTGAAATGCACTTTGTTACCTGAATAGATTTTAAAACATGAGTACTACTATTTGATTAAGAACTCCAAATTGAAATTCTCCTTCTCCATTGTACTTGAGCATGCAGGCATGTGGCCAAGACTCCAGAAATTAAACATACAAATCAAGAGACACTTGCATCCAGGTGAGAGTCATGTGAATTAGAATTTTCTGCTCCAATGAAGTTTGGGGGCTCTTCAGTGGTATTGGGATACTCCTTAAGTCAGAAACAGAGACAACTAGGGCCCATGTGATGCAAGACTGAGTTCTTGGCTTAGAGGTAACCTCACTGATGGTGTGTGAATCCTCCATCTCATTATGTTATAGCCACTGGGCAAATGTTCTTAAAAGTCAGTCTGTGGCATGCTTCTAAGCATATCTCCTGAAGTTTTAGCCTCAAGCCTGCATTTTCCAGAATTCCTACTAATCCTGTGATCTACCAAATGCTTTACAATTAACAACTTTAATATTTAGAGTCTGTATTTTTTTTATTGCAATTAAGAATCACCAAGACTGATTGGGTACAGGGTGGATGAGAGGAGAAAAACTATTAAGGAGGACTCCCGAATATGGAGCTCATATAACTACATGAGATTTACTTGCTAAGATGCCCACTGTGGTAGGGAGAGGTAGCCTGCCAGCAGAAGCTCTAAGGGACTTATGGTACCCAAAATCTAGCCAAAGACCATTGTGAGTTTGCAGTTCAGCTCTTCTACTTACTCAATTCCTTAATCTGTAACACAGAACACACTCTTAGCATTGAATATAACCTATGTAAAATGCACAGACAGTTCTCATTCTCAATACAAGTTGTTGTTCCATAGATGAGAAAGGGAAATGGCAAACTTTTGGGTGAATCTTCTGATTTGTGAGTATAGCTGTGGAACAAAGCAAATTGTAAGCATAGACTAAATGGAATCCTAGCCAAATAAAATGTGTTTCAGAACCTGGTTCTAGTCCTAGGTATAGCCTGTGCTATGGTTTGGATCTGAAACTACCCCCTATAAGCTCTTGAGTTGAAAGTCTGGTCCCTAGTGCAGCATAATTTAGAGGTGGGACGTGGCTAGAGGAAGCAAGTCACTGGGGGCATGGCCTGGAGGATTATGTCTGTCCTTGGCCCCTTTCTGTTTCTCTCTCTTTTTTTTCCAGGCAACTATTAGTCAAGCAGCTGTCCTCCATCATGCCCTGCTTCTCTGATATTTCTGCCTTGGAACTGGCAGGTTCAGTCCAACATAGACTGAGTCTCTGAAACCATGAACCAAAGAAACCTCTCCTCCTCTAAGTTGTCCTGTCAGGTGTTTTGGTCATAGGAAGAAAGTTGCCTTAATCTGGAAATATAACAAATCCCGGCGAAATCTCTGAATGATTTCCTCCTGGACAATGTGAGTAACTAGAGGTTAATCTCAGACATGTAGATCCTAAGGCTTAGACAGCTAATCTAAAGTGTGGATGTTAGGCTGCTTTTCCCTGACAGGTTATGTTATGATTGCCTAAAGTACTGGCTATAGATCAGGGCAGTGTCAGAACTCTCTAAACATCTTATGTTAATTTACACTATATACGTATATACCATACACACATCACAGACATAACCACAATTCTTTTTCCTCATAATTTTCTACTATAGACCTGGAACCTGAAAACAAGTTGGTCCTAAATAAATATTTGTAGGTTTGGATAAATGTTTAAATTGAATACCTTTTGAGAAGCTGCTGGAACCTGTTTTTTTTTTGTTATTTTGAACTCCAGAAAAATGCTGAAGGTCGATAAAGCAGTAATGTTCCTGGTGGTTTAATTGGCTGGGCATTGTGTGATGATTTGATCTGCCCTACACAGAAACTTCTGAACGCTAAGTGGACAACTGGCTGGGTAAAATAATCTGCTTTGTAAAGTGATATTGGCCATAAAGCTGCGAAATTGTCTGGGAGGAATGGATGCCAGTGGGACACTCGGTGAGGTCCTGCATAGTGAACTGAAGTGCAACAACAAGGTAAGGGATAGAGAAAAAGGTGCATTCAAGACAACCTCAAGCTCAGCCTCTGCTTCAAACAGTACACTCAATCTCTGGAAAAGCCACACCATTCGACAGCATACCCTGGCACAAAGATACCAAATGGTGAGTTCTTTTTTTTCAGAAGTGGTTTTGGCTACAGAGCCCAAGAGGCAAAGCTGCAGACACTCACCATCTTCAAATGGAAGCTAGAGTTGTTCATTCAATCACAGTCAAGTAACGCAAATCATAAGAGGACTAAAATTTTCAGATGTGGTTTCTCTATATTTTGTCTGCTCAGAGAGCAGACAAGAGGGATGTGCGTTTTTGCCTAGTTTAGAATCAACGTTATCCAATTGGTAAAAAGTAGTGTTAGAGCAAAGAATGGTGTATTAGATTAAAACTAAATGGGAAGAGATCCTAACTAATCAAGAGAGATAAGAAAGGATAGGTTAAGAGGGACCCTCTGAATCCCAGAATCACAGAGAAACTCAGAACAGATAGGAAAGGGAGGAATGAGTGATTAGAGGAGGAAGGAGAAACTTCAACATTCATCAATTTAATTATGTATTTTTAAAAATTCAGCAATGTGGTGGTTTTTTTTTTTTCTCAAATATTCATTGAACACTTACTGCAGAGCCAGACACCTTCCCAAGGTTTGTGGCTACAAAGAAAGGTAAAATGAGGCAGTTTCCCTTAACAAGCTCACAGTCCAGGGTATAAGCAACCAAACCACAGTCTTCAGAGTAATTATACATAAAAGAAATAATAGAAATGCCTTTTGAGAAGAGGGCAGCGTTTCCTAATGAACAGCAGGCTGGTTACCATTGAGCTACCAGCTCTCTGGGAGTGTCTTCCTGAGTAAGAGAAGACAGTAACATGAAATACAGTTGTTGACCCAACGCACCTCATAAGCATATTCTTTTTGTCTCCCAGATATATGAAGATGTGGAGAAAATGAAATACTTGCACACAGTTGGTTGGAATATAATTATATAGCCATTATGAAAACATGTATGGAGCATCTTTCAAAAACTAAAACTAAAACTAGAATTACTTCTGGGAATGTATCATAAGAGCATAATTCACAATAGCAAGATATGGACTCACTCTAAAGGCCCATCAGTTGGTGAATGGATAAAGAAAAGGTGGTGTATAGACATAATGGGATACCATTCAACCTCAAAGAAGTAAATATTATCATTCTTGACAACATAGACAAATCTGAGAGGCATTAAATAAAATTAACCAGACAAAGGAAGGCAAAAAGAATTTATGTTCTCATGTGCATAATCTGGAAAAGTTGAACTCATGGAAAGAGTGGATAATGGGGCCTGGGGTAGTGGTGGGGAAATGGAGAAAAGTGGTTCAAAGGGTAGAAAATGGCAGTAAGACAGGAGGAATAAACGATGAACCTTTATGGTAATGGGTATGTTAATTAGCTTGACTTAATCAGTCAATACTGCATACCTACCTATGTCATAACATGACTGTGTATCTTATAATTATATAGGACTATAATTTGTCAAAAATAAAATTAACTTAATAATTAAAATACTGTCCTCAAATAATGTAAATACAATGAGGAAAATGTTACTCTGTTCAATCTAAAAGCAGGTTAACTCATTTATTCATGTATGTTATGCCTTGCTCCTAAAATATTCAGTTATGTTACCGTACTTTGAAGAAAGAAATAAAAACAAAATTATAGAATTAAAAACTATGATTTTAAAGCACAATTTCTATCCATGTGTAACAAAAATAATCTTGACCAACTGTAATAATTACTAGAATTTCTTAATAGGTTAGTCTGTATTTTACTTAATTTTATACTCTGTGAAATCACGGGCTAAAACTGCTATAAAATATAAATAAAGAGGAAAGAAATTTTATTCCAAATTCTCCCACTGTGACAAATGCCTTTATAAAAATAAATTCCAGTCACACATATTGAATTCTTAATGATAAATATGAGCATTAAGAAGTACTAGTCATATTAATGTGAAATCGGGCAAGCTGGGACATTTCTAAACATGATCAGTGAACTAACTGCCATATCTCAGTATAGGTCACATATAATGACCTTTAAATTTTTACATAATCTGTTTCTGCTTTGTTTTCAATTAAAACAAATCAGATTGTGGTTAGCCTTCTGCTTGTATGCACTTCTTCCAGAGAGGGAAAACTAAGAAAAGAAAAAAAAAATCATTTTAAATAGATTTACTTAATTTGCTTATATCTTTAAGTATTTCCATTGTAAGATGTAAGATTGCTCCCTTTTGGCCTTGCAGTCTTTCAGTGTTGCATGATTTAGATGATTCTTTGCTGAGCTAGGTAGAAAGGTATTGATGTCAGGATTGATAAATATATGTATTCTATTTGCTTTTCAAAGTGCAAGGAGGATATATCTGATATTCTGAGTGAGTAGAGCAATGCTTATCTGCATTGCTGAAGGTCTGCAAAAGTCCCATAAATTGTAAGAAGCTGACAGAACTAATATTTCATACTGATATGAATACAATTTGTTAATAGTATAAACTTATTGACAGTAAATATCTCCTGTACCTTTCTGTGAGAGGATTTTCCTTGAATTTCCACTTTAAAATAATCCATAGAGCGGGCATGGTGGTGCACTCTTGTAATCCCAGTACTCGGGAGGCTGAGACTGGAGAATCCTGGTTTGCAGTTAGCCTCAGCTACTTAGTGAGGCTCTCTGCAGCTTAATGAGACTCTGTTTCAAAATAAGGAATGAAAAAATAGGGCTGGGAGTGCAGCTCAGAAGTAGAATGCCCCTGGGTTCAATCCCCAGCACCACACACACAAAAAAGAAATAATCCATAGAAGTAAACCTTTAAAAATACCCTTTCTATAGATATTATTTTCAATTGTAACTATTGATACTATGATCTACTTTGAATGTAGAGTAATTTATTAATTTACTTCTGTCTTGCCTACCAAATGGCCAGTGGCTAAACATTATATTATATTGAAAATAAGATGTGTATAATTATATTGTAACTTTTGGTTAAAATTTCACAGTAGAAAGTGGTAGAAGCCTAGTGGGTTCTGCCTATCCACTCATTACACACACTGATTACAAAGCGTTTGGAACACCTGCTTCATCAGATTTTCCCATCCAGACCATTCCAGGTTTCTATAATATATTGATACACCAGAGGAAATCCAAGCAAAGCACAACATGACCAAACAAAATATTACCCAGGCATGCAGAGGAGACAAAATATGAATCTCTACTACCCTGTCTGGCTGAATCCCATAGTACTAGGTTAAACATTTAGCTATTCAGTAAGCAATTTCAGAGACTCTTGGCTTATCCATCATGATTTGGAAATAAACATCTACCTCAATGATTTATCTAGATAATAGAATCTTGCTCCTTTCAACACCAAAGCTTCTGGTTTATTTAATTTTCATTTTCTGTGCCATGTGTTAAATGTGCCTCTGTTATCTCAGAAAATAAATATCATGGGCATCATTTGGCCCCATGCTGCACTGTGCCAATGCTCTCATAGGCAATTAATGTGTGTAGGCCTGTCTATTTCACCCTAAATGACTTGAGTGCACTATGCTTTATAAGTATATATACATCTACATCTACATATATATGTACATATGCATTATATGTATATATGATATATATATATATATAAAGTGATATTACATCCTTAGTCACCAAGGTATTGTATTTCTGTATTATTATTATTTTTTTTTTGCTGCTGATTTTGCCTTTTATAATAGATTCTTTTTTTTTTCATTTTTAATTTTCTAGGTGATGGTTTCCTGAGTAAAGGTTTGGTGGTTTGGTCTTCATGCAAGTAAAGTAGTAAGGTGCATCACCGTGTATGCACGTTTGTGCTTGTTTATTCGCACCTGTGTGTTCCAGGGAATAAGTGTTAAGAGATAGACCTTCACAACCCAAGCTACCTGACACCAAAGACTACTTCTATCATCTTTCAAATGATGATTATTTATTATTTTTGAATAGTGACTTCAAGATAAATGAAATATATCTATGCAATAGTTTTTGTTTTTTAACATCAAATTCATATTGGTAATTTCAAGGAAATTTCACTAATAAAAAAAACTTTTATAGGTTCCTTGGATATATTCTTAATGGGAAATCTTTCATTATTCTGAATTAACGCATCTATATAGAGAGTTAATGGCACTTTCAAGGACAATTTAAATTCATTCTGTACACAATAAACAGAATGGTATAACAGGATTAAAGTTACTGAAAATGCAATACTAATATCATGTTATAGAAAATGAATAAAAAGAGAAAGTACTACGTAATTCCTGTGTGCTAAGTGCTAAGGGGCTGCATGCAAAAAAACCTCCTTTACGTCTCAATCAACGATTGTTTCAAATTTATAGTCATTTTTAAAGTCTATGTGTGTATACTTCTACACATAACAAGTAGGGCAGTTATGTGGAGACACTGAACAGCTTATATACTATTGGTGAAAATGTAAAATAGTGTAGCATCTGTGGAAAACAGTATAGAGACTCCCAAAAATTAAAAAATAGAATATTTAAATAATTCTTATTTCTGAAACTGTAATAAAATACTTAAAATCAGTATGTTAGAGAAATATTTACACTCCCATATTCACTGCAAGAAAGCCAAGATATGATAACAATGTAACTGCTCAATGGATGAATAAAGAAAACATGAATATACATACAGTTAGTATTTATTATTATTATTATTATTATTATTATTATTATTATTATTATTATTTTGTGTGTGTGTGTTTGTGTGTGTGTGGTACTGGGGATTGAACTCAGAGGTATTATATCTCGGAACTATACCCCCATCCCTATTTTTTTTTTTTTTTTGAAACAGAGTCTCACTAAGTTGTGAAGGGCCTTGCTAACTTGCTGAGACTGGCCACAAAACAGTATCCTCCTGTCTCAGCCTCCCAAGTACCCCCAAGTACCTAGATTACAAGCCTTTACCACCACCCCCAGCTAGTATTTATTATTGTTGAATAATGACTAAGCCTTTAAAAAAAGGAAAACCTGCCGTATGTAATAGCATGGATGAACTTAGAGGACATTATGCTAAATGAAATAAGCCAGTCACAGAAGGACAAATACTGCATGATTCCACTTACATGAGGTATCTGGAAGAGTCCTAATCTTAGAAACAGAGGTTGCTGGTTGCCAAGAAAGAGGGGAAAGATGAATGCGGAGTTCCTATTCAATGAGTATCAAGTTTTAGTGGTGCAAAATGGACTAGTTCTAGAGATTTGTTGTACAATTTTCTTCCAATAGTTAATACCACTGTACTTTAAATGTAAACATTGTCAATCAGGTGGATCTCATGTCAAGTATACTTGAAAAAACAAAATAGTTGAGTGTAGAATAGGCAAGGCTTAGCAGAGACATGAGAGCTGTTCTCTTAAAACAAAGGAGCCAGTAGCTTTACACAGGAAGCACCAGCCTTGCAGTCAATTGTCTTGTGCAGGACTAGGAAAAGTCAAAGGTAAATTATAGCTTCCTACAAAGTTCCTCGTCACATTCCTGTGCTGATGGAGGATTGTTTTATTTTATTTTTTCCTAGTCCATCTCTAGGTTATGGTCGTTGCTGGTTCCAATTCATGCACTAAATTGCAATTTTGTTCATCTGGACACAAAGGAAATCACAAGTCCCTGACCAAATATTTTTCTCCATGTCACCTTAGCCCTGGTTAGCCCCAGTGTCAGCCTGTGCTCAACCCATCCCAGATTTTGTGCCTTT
Organism: Graphiurus murinus; assembly: GCA_004027655.1. Taxonomy (NCBI): domain Eukaryota; kingdom Metazoa; phylum Chordata; class Mammalia; order Rodentia; family Gliridae; genus Graphiurus; species Graphiurus murinus. Next base: position 5,287 of record PVLC010035394.1, on the reverse strand, counting down.
TAGTAGTTTCTGAGGAGAGCCCATGATGTGTGTGTGTGTGTGTGTGTGTGTGTGTGTGTGTGTGTGTGTGTGTGTGAGTTTATCTGTGCCTTTATAAAAAGAGGTTTGTAGAGGATTGATAAGTGGGATTGCATTAAAGAGCTTCTGTGCCACAAAGGAAATCATCAAGAACCTTAATAGATGACAGAATGGAGGAGATCTTTGCCAGCTCTCCTCTGATAGAGTAATAATATCTAGAATATACAAAGAACTTAAGAAACTTACCTCTAAAAAAAAACAAATTAAAAAATAAGCAAATGAACTACATAGACACTTCACAAATGAAGAAATACAAACGACCAATAAATATGTGAAAAAATGTTCAACATAATTAGCAACCAGGAAGATGCAAATCAAAACTACACTGAGATTCCTTCTAATTCCAAATAGGATAGCAATCATCAAGAAGTCAAACAACAATAAATGCTAGCAAGGATGTGGGGAAATAGGAACTCTTCCACACTATTGGTGGGATTGCAAATTAGTACAGCTGCTTTGGCCATCAGTGTGAAAACTCCTCGGAAAATTATGAATTGATCCCCCATATGATCTAGCTATACCTCTCCTGGGTAGCTTTCCAAATTAAATCAGAATATTGTAGTAATGTATGCATACGGATGTTTATAGCAGCACAATTCACAATAGCTAAATTATGGAACCAATCTAGGTGTCCATCAATAGATGAATGAAGTACAAATTGATGGGATGTACACACAGTTGAATTATACTCAGCAATAAAGACCAAAAATTATGGCATTTGTAGAAAAATAGATAGACCTGGAAAACATTAAGTGAGATTAGCAAGTTACAAAAAGTGAAAGGTATATCATATGTTTTCTCTCATATAAGGAAGATAGAGAGTAGTCAGGTACAAAACAGACTTTAGATAATGGAGGAAGAACTCCAGAGGAGCGAGGGAGGTGGTCAGGGGAGGGAGAATTAATAAAAGAAACACTTCCATTGACATTACCTACATATGTCAGAATACCAATGCCAATCTCAATATCCTGTATGGGGAAGGGGAGGGAATGGGGAAGGACCTGGGGGAAGCTCACCAAGTGCTTTGTGCATGTATGTCACTATCATTCTGAGCTACCTTATGATGTGAGACTACAATGCACCAATAAATATATATAAAAAGGATTTGACATATGTAGAATTTTATGCATTTCTTTTCAAAGAGATTTCTGGTTATTGATTTTGGCATATTACCAGAATCATCAAAATGAAATTCCTTGGAATATAACAATGATCTATAAAAGCATAACATGTTAGAGAGATTCTACATTATTATCTCTGAAATTTTGCATGAAGATATAGGGGACCAACATTCAGGCAATGTATTAGCAGTGAAAATGCTTTGTTAACAAAACTGTATAGAATATAAAATCTTGAATCAAAGAGGGCTGGCAACAACTGTACTAATTTAGCTCTGCTAGTTGAACAGTAAGTTCTGTTTCCACTCAAAATTTATAGTATTCTTGTTTTAATAGAATTTTAACATATAATGTTCCCCTAAGGAATAAGGCAGGCTAATATTGTTAATAATATTTCATCAGTTTCAAGGGCTTTTTAAAATTCCAATGCTTTAACAAATTTAATTTTTTTAGATTTGTTAAAATATTTACTGATTATTTGATCTTAACATCTTCATTTCTCTTTGGATGATTCTTATTCTATATTTTTATGTTACTAAATCAGTTAAGGTAATACATTTATATTGCCTAGTGAAAACAGTACTGTATATAGAGCACAGATGCTGTTAACAGTAATACTCTTATTATTTTCCCAAGTGAGTGCATACTTGATTCACTTCAGTATTGTTAGAAAATGAAAAGGGCATTACTTTTCTTATTATATTTCCCATTGTAGTCACTAAAGAAATAGTTCTATTAATGCCAGCTCACTCAAGGAATATAGCTTCAGAAATGAACATGTGTGTGTGTGTGTGTGTGTGTGTGTGTGTGTGTGTTTTCTATTGTAATGACAGTTGTTTTTAAACAGATATACTGAATGTTATATATTCTGATATATTTGAAGGAATATTTTAACAGGTAATATTAATAGTATCTGCACTGATACCACTGTGACTAATACTCAACTCTGAAATTTCCCTTGCCTAAAAATGGGAATAATTCCACTCACAATAGCACCCTGAAAATAAAATACTTAAGGATAAACATAATCAAGGAGGTAAAAGACCTCTATAAGGAAAACCATAAAAGGCTGAAAAAAGAAATTGAAGATGACCTTAGAAGATAGAAAGATCTTCCATGTTCTTGGATAGGCAAAATAAAAATCATCAAAATGGCCATCCTCCCAAAAATGATCTACAGATTCAATGCAATACCCATTAAATTACCAAGGTCACTCCTCACAGACATAGAAAAATCAGTCTTTAAATTCATTTGGAACAGCAAAAAGCCCAGAATAGCCAAAGTAGTTTTTAACAACAAGAATCATGCAGGAGGCATCACACTATCTGGCTTCAAATTATACTACAAAGCCACATTAATAAAAACAGCATGGTATTGGCACAAAAATAGACACATAGACCAATGGAGCAGAACAAGATTCAGAAACAAACCCACATGCTTACAGTCAATTGATTTTTGACAAAGGAGCCAAAAAACATACTATGGAAAAAAGATAGCCTCTTCAACAAATGGTGTGGGCAAAACTGGTTAACCATATGCAGGAAAATTGAAATAAACTCCACTTTCTCACCCTGCACAAGAATCAATTCAAGATGGATCAAAGACCTGGAAGTCAGGTTAGAGACCTTGCAACTATTGAAGAGGGCATAGGGCCAACACTTCAATACATAGGCACAGGTAAACACTTTCTCAACAAGACCCCAAATATGCAAACAACACAAAGGAAGAACAATACATGGGACTGCATTAAACTGAAGAGCTTCTGTGCAGCAAATAAAACTATCAAGAACCTCAACAGAGAGTCCATAGAATGGGAGAAAAAAATTGTCAGTTACTCCTCCAATAGAGGACTAATATCTAGAATATACAGAGAACTCAAGAAACAGCTGAGAAAACAAATAACCCAATCAAAAAATGGGCAAAGGATCTAAATAGACACTTCACAACAGAAGAAATACAAATGGCCAATAAATGTATGAGGAAATGTTCTATATCATTAGCAATCAGAGAGATGCAAATCAAAAGTACTTTGAGATTTCACCTAGCTGGGCGTGGTGGCACATGCTTGTAATCCCAGCATTGGGAGGCTGAGACCGGAGGATACGGGTTCGCGGCCAGCCTCAGCTACCTAGTGAAGCCCTCCGCAACTTAGTGAGACTCGGTTTCAAAATAAAGAATAAAAAATAGGGCTGGGGGTATAGCTTGGAGGTAGAATGCCCCTGAGTTCAATCTCCAGTACTGCAAAAAAAAAAAAAAAAAAAAAAGAGATTTCACCTAAGCCCAATTAGAATGGCAATCATCAAGAACACAAACAACAAATGCTGGTGAGGGTATGGAGGAGTGGGAACTCTGATACATTGTTGGTGGGATTACAGATTAGTGCAAACACTTTGGAAAACAATATGGAGGATCCTCAGACGAATGGGGATGAATCTACCATATGATCCAGCAATACTACTTTTGACTATCTACCCAAAAGAATGGAAATCAAACTATCAGACCGATGCATGAGTATCTATGTTTATAGCCATACAATTCACAATTGCTACACTATGGAACCAGCCAAGATGTCCATCAACAGATGAATGGATTACAAAACTATGGGATATGTACACAATGGAATTTTACTCAGCCATAAAGAAGAACAAAATCATGCCATTTGCAGGGAAATGGATGGAACTGGAAAACATTATGTTAAGTGAGATTAGTCAGTCACAAAATGTAAAAAGTTCTATGCTCTCCCTAATATGCGGAAGCTAGGGAGAAAGTGGGACATAAGAGGGACTCTAGATGAAGAAGGAGAAACCTTAGATGAGCAAAGAGGTTGAGTTAACTGAAGGTGATTGGGAGGGAGCACCCTAATGCACATGATGTACCTTCACAAATATATCAAAGTCAATCACTAAACTGAACTTGAAAAGGAGGGAGGGGGAGGAAGTAGGGCAGGAATTGGGGAAGGGTTAAATGAGAAATATGTTTATGTATTCCTTTACCAGCTTTTACCTAACAAAGATGTATGATTACAATGCACTAATAAAAATAAAATAAAATAAAATAAAATGAGAATAATGTATAAATTTCCTGTTTCACAGGATTTTAATCAATATTTATGTTGTAAAATATGCATTAACTTCATAGAAGAGTTTGAGAGTATTCCATCTCTTTCTAATTCATGGGATAATTTGAGGTGCATTGGTCTTAGTTCTTTATTTAAGGTCTTATATAATTTATTTGGGAATATATCTGATCCTGGGCTTATATTTGTTAGAAGATTTTTCATGGCTACTTCAGTGTCTTTGCTTGTTACTGTTCATTTTAGGTTTTCTTTAGCCTCTTGGTTTATTTTAGGTAGAAATTTGTCAATTTCTTCTACATTTTCCAATTTATTGGAGTATAAGTTTTCAAAATAGTTCCTAACGATGCTCCAGATTTCCACACTGTAGTGATATCTCCTTTTCACCTATTATTTTAGTAATTTGTGTCTATTCTGTGATTTGTTTAGGTTGGTTAAGGGTTTATAAATTTTATTTATCTTCTCAGAAAACAACATTTTATTTTATCAGTGCTTTTTATTTTTTCATTATCTATTTCATTAATTTATGCTATGATTTTAAAGATTTCCTGCCTTCTCCTGGCTTTGAGGTTGGATTGTTACTGTTTTTCTAGAGATTTGAGATGCACCATTAGGTTGTTTATTGCCTACCTTAAAATGGGCAATTGAACTGAGTAGACACTTTTTAAAAAAAGAAACACAAATGGCCAACAAATATATTTTTAAAGTGTTCAACATTAGCAATCAGGGAAAGGCAAATCAAAACTAAACTGAGATTTCATCTAACTCCAGTTAAAATAGCCATCAAGAAGAATACAAACAACAGACCCACAGACTTACAGTCAACTGATTTTTGACAAAGGAGCCAAAAGTATACACTGGAAAAAAGATAGCCTCTTTAACAAATGGTGTTGGCAAAACTGGTTAACCATATGCAGGAAACTGGAAATAAACCCCACTTTCTCACCCTGCACAAGAGTCAACTCAAGGTGGATCAAGGACCTGGATGTCAGACCAGAGACATTGCAGCTACTTGAAG
>PVLC010035392.1:0-16341 GCA_004027655.1 Graphiurus murinus | reverse complement strand
GAAGGGGGAGAGGAGGGGAGGGGGAGGGAGAGGGGTGAGGGAAAGTAACATTTAAAACAGGTTCCAGAGGGGCGTGGTGGCGCACGCTTGTAATCCCAGCATTCGGGAGGCTGAGACCGGAGGATCCGGGTTCGAGGCCAGCCTCAGCTACCTAGTGAGGCACTCCCCAACTTAGTGAGACTCGGTTTCAAAATAAAGAATTTAAAAAAAATGGGGTTGGGGGTATAGCTCGGAGGTAGAATGCCCCTGAGTTCAATCCCCAGTACCGCCAAAAAAAAAAAACAGGTTCTAATTGCCAGGTGTGGTGGCTCATGCTTGTAATCCTAGTACTTGGGAGGCTGAGCAGGAGGATCACAGGTTTGAGGACATCCTGACAACTTAGTGACACCCTGTTTCCAAATAAAAAATAAAATAGGGTTGGGGGTAGAAGGCCCCTGAGTTCTACCCACAACACGACATACACTAAATAAATAAATAAATAAATAAATAAATAAATAAATAAATAAATAAATAAATAAATAAAATAATAAATAAATAAATCCTAGTACTTGGGAGGCTGAGCATGAGGATCACAGGTTTGAGGACAGCCTGAGCAACTTAGTGACACCCTAATTTCCAAATAATAAATAAAATAGGGCTTGGGGTATAGCCCAGAGGTAGAAGGCCCCTGAGTTCTACCCTCAGCACCACATACACTAAATAAATAAATAAATAAATAAATCCTAGTACTTGGGAGGCTGAGCAGGAGGATCACAGGTTTGAGGATAGCCTAAACAACTTAGTGACACCCTGTTTCCAAATAAAAAATAAAATAGGGCTGGGGGTATAGCCCAGAGGTAGAAGGCCCCTGAGTGCTACTCACAGCACCACATACACTAAATAAATAAATCAATAAATATATAAATAAATAAATAAATAAATAAATAAATAAATAAATCCTAGTACTTGGAGGCTGAGCAGGAAGATCACAGGTTTGAGGATAGCCTAAACAACTTAGTGAACTCTGTTTCCAAATAAAAAATAAAATAGGGCTGGGGGTATAGCCCAGAGGTAGAAGGCCCCTGAGTGCTACTCACAGCACCACATACACTAAATAAATAAATCAATAAATATATAAATAAATAAATAAATAAATAAATCCTAGTACTTGGAGGCTGAGGAGGAGGATCACAGGTTTGAGGACAGCCTGAGCAACTTAGTGACACCCTGTTTCCAAATAAAAAATAAAATAGGGCTGGGGGTACAGCCCAGAGGTAGAAGGCCCCTGAGTTTCACCCACAGCACCACATACACTAAATAAATAAATAAATACATAAATAAATAAATAAATCCTAGTACTTGGGAGGCTGAGCAGGAGGATCACAGGTTTGAGGATAGCCTAAACAACTTAGTGACACCCTGTTTCCAAACAAAAAATAAAATAGGGCTTGGGGTACAGCCCAGAGGTAGAAGGCCCCTGAGTTCTACCCACAGCACCACATACACTAAATAAATAAATAAATAAATAAATAAATAAATAAATAAATAAATAAAAATAAAAAAATAGGGCTGGGGGTATAGCTCGGAGGTAGAATGCCCCTGAGTTCAATCTCCAGTACCGCAAAAAAATAAATAAATAAAATAAAAATATAAAAGTTCTGTAGATATTGGTGATTGGTGTGAATGTATTTACTGCCACTTAAATGCACTCTTAAGAACAGTTAAAATAGTAAATGCTATGTATATTCTTTTTTGGTTTTTGGTACTAGGGACCAAATTCAGGGGAATTCTACCTCTGAGCTACACCCACAGTCCTATTTTATTATTATTTTGAAACAGGGTCTCACTAGGTTGCTGGGACTGGCCCCAAACCTCTGATCCTTCTCAACCTCCCAAGTACTGAGATTATAGGTGTGTATCACCATTTTCGACTTGTTACGTATATTCTGCCATTTTTTTAAGCCAGTGGGATGTGTCCTGCCCTTGTAGTCTCGGGTAGTTTTCTTTCCCAACAGTGTGCACTTGTTCTTACTTAGGGGGATGGCCTGCCTCTGGCTTTCCTGCAGCTCATCCAATCAACCCAGTACTGGTGACATACGACCTCAGACAAACTCACTAAGGACCACAAAAAACAGCACAAGACTATAAAAAGAAACCAAATCCAACCTTGCCCTGCCCTGATAACAGATGATAGGAAGTGCTTAAGTATCACATCTATGACCCTCTAAAATACACCTGCCATGGCCCAATAGCTGGACTCCCCCATCAGCCTTTTTCCATAACATTATCTAAGGGAAACTTCTGCAATAAGGAAAACACTCTATATCTTCGATATCCCAAACAGGAGCCACCTATGCCCACCGAGTACTTAAAATGTGGCTAGTCCAGCTAAACTATTCTATTTTAACTAATTGTTTTTGTGATACTGGAGTTTGAACCTAGGGATGTTCTACCTCTGAGCTACATCACCAGCCCAGCCTTTTTTACTTTTTATTTGGAAACAAGGTCTCCCTAAGTTACCATGTGCTGACCTCCAACCTGTGATCCTCCTGTCTTAGCCTCTCAAGTACTGGGATTACAGGTGGGTGGCTTAACTAATTGTAAATATTACAATTATGTCCAAATGACATCACGGGCTTAGAGATTTTACAAAACAGCCAATGTGACAGATTTGTATCTTTTTGATGGAAATGTCAAAAAGCTATGAGGGAGCCGGGTGTGGTGGCACACGCTTGTAATCCCAGCATTTGGGAGGCTGAGACTGAAGGATCCGGGTTTGCAGCCAGCCTCAACTACCGAGTGAGGCACTCCGCAACTTAGTGAGACCCTGTTTCAAAATAAAGAATAAAAAATAGGGCTGGGGGTGTAGCTCAGAGGTAGAATGCCCCTGAGTTCAATCCTCAGTGCCGCAAAAAAAAAAAAAAAAAAAAAAAAAAGCTATGAGGGTAGAAATCAGAAACCAGGAGAGGCCAGGAGAGGGTACAGGTGGGGCAAAGTTACCTGTTTAATTCACAAACCCACTTACTGTAATTGCAGCTATCCTTTTTCAAACCTATGAAAATAATTTAATTATAGTCAGGTATTGAGAAATGCCAGGACAAGGCTAAAAAATGGAGGCAATCTGGACCCCAAGCAAGCAAAGGCAATGTGCTTGTGGCTTGCTGGGCAAGTCTGGAATTGGAAGCCTGAGGTTTGCTGTCTGAGTCTCACACCCAACCTGTTAGCAGGTGAAGACCTGGTACACATGCAGACCTACACACACATCACCCTGCAAAAGCAAAGCCACTACACGCAAATTTTGCAAAGCTGACACCAACAGGCAGGAAGACACAGTTGTGCTTTTTGGCAAAAGGGACATATAACTGTTCAGAGGAAGGTCTGTTCAAACTCCACCTTAGGAGCAGAATGAACAAAAGTGGAGAGAACCAAGTAGTTCTAAGTGAAGTGGGCTCCTAAACAACTTCTCTACAAAGATGTGGTGCTGAAGAGTACACTCAGCATGGTCAGAAATGTCAAGTGTGTGCTCAATGGGTCCAGCTGCCACTTGTTTAAACAAGTCTGACACCCTTCCAGCTAGGGAGGAATTGCTCTGGAAAAAAAAAAAAAAAAAAAAAACCTTGCTGCCTCCAGTGAAAAAGGAATCCTAGGGACTGGGGGTGTAGCTCAGTAATGGAGTGCTTGTGCAGCATGCATGAGACCCTAAGTTCAATCCCCAATAACTAACAACAACAATAAATAATAATAATAAAAAAACCTAGCTCACTATGGCAACACATAACCAATGTTTGAAAGCTGCTCCCCATTTCTTTGATATATTTTTAGGTTTAAAATAGGCACTGCTAGCTGGGCACGGTGGCGTACACTTGTAATCCCAGTACTTGGGAGGCTGAGACTGGAGGATCTGGGTTCATGGCCAGCCTCAGCTACTTAGTAAGGCCCTCCGCAACTTAGTGAGACCCTGTTTCAAAATAAATAAAAATAGGACTGGGGGGTGTAGCTCAGAGGTAGAATGACCCTGGGTTCAATCCCCAGTACCAAAAAATATAAAAAATAAAATAGGCACTGTTACTCACTTTTGACCAGGGGAGAAACTAAGGCACAAGAATTCCCAGGCAATTACTGTCTCACATATAACACCTTTTTTTTGGTACAGGGCGGGGGTGGGGGGTCAGTAGAATGACTCTGGACTGAACTCAGAGTCATTCTACCTCTGAGCTGCACCCCTGGCCCTTTTTATTTTGAAACAGTCTCGCTAAATTGCTGAGGCTGACCTTGAACCTGAGTTCCTCCTGTCCCATTCTCCTAAATACTGGCATTACAGGTGTGCACCACATCTGGCTACATATAATGCTTATGAATGTCACCCACATGGTAAAAACTTGTTATCAAAGGCACAGTAAGGAAAGTCATTCATTCCATTGCTGGAGAAACTCTTGTCAATCAACCAAATGTACTAATTTCAAGGCTAGATTTTTTTTTTTTTTTTTTTTTTTTTTTTTTTTTTTTTTGTACTGGGAATGGAACCCGGGGGCATTCTACCTCCGAGCTACACCCCAGCCCTATTTTTTATTCTTAATTTTGAAACATGGTCTCACTAAGTTTCAGAGGGCCTCACTAAGTAGCTGAGGCTGGTCTCGAACCCGAATCCTCTGGTCTCAGCCTCCCAAGTACTGGGATTACAAGCGTGCGCCACCACGACCGGCTTGAAGGCTAGAATTTTATGACACACTGTGGTTAGCCTGAAGACCTATGTCCTACTCCAGCAATGGAAACCTTGCGCCCCTCAATGCTTCTGCTTATGAGATAAAATACACCTGTCACATGGGGTAGATCACACCTTATAAGGTCAGTGCCACCCTGGGGTCAGGAATTACAGTATGCAAAAGAACACGGTATTTCTAAGAAGAGGTAACACACAGGAATGCTTGTAAGACACTAATTCCCACCTTGGCTCAGAATGGAATCACCTGGGAGGCATTCAACCCTCCTGAGGCTGTCAGCCTATGTCATTGGTCGGGGTGGGCATGGATGGAGAGTTTTAACAGCTCCTCAGGTGGTTCCAGCATAGAGCCTGGGTTGCAACCCACCCACTAAGATACACCAAGAGTGAGAAAAGTTGGGTAACTGAGGGGAGGGGAGGGAGGGGAGGATTACAGATTCTTTCTTGGGTTATCAGCATTATAAAAAAAAAAAAAAAAAAAAAAAAAAAAAAAAAAAAAAAAAAAAAAAAAAAAAAAAAAAAAAAAAAAAAAAAAAAAAAAAACTTTGGGAGGCTGAGACCTGAGGATCCAGGTTCACAGCCAGCCTCAGCTATTTAGTGAGGACCTCGGCAACTTAGTGAGACCCTCTTTCAAAATAAAAACTAAAAAAACGGGACTGGGGGTGTAGCTCAGAGGTAGAATGCCCCTGGGTTCAATCTCCACTACTGAAAAGGAAAAAAAAAAAAAAAAAAAAAAAAACCTGAAGAATATAAGGGTCCAAATATAAATACCATTTTCCTCTATTGCCACGGTTTTTGTGGTATGCGGGTTGAACCCAGGGTCATTCTACCTCAGGAACTACACCACCGCCCCCCCCTTTTTCTTTTTAATTTTTTAACAACGTCTTTCGTTAAATTGCTCAGGATCTCGCGAAGTTGCGGAAGCTGGCCTCGAATCTGAGATCCTCCTGTCTCAGCCTGCCAAGTACTGGGATCACAGGCGTGAGCTAGGCTCTACTTCCGTATCTGTGGAAGCGCACGTGGTCGCTTCCCTATCCACCCTCTCCCCAAGATGGAGGGTCTCGTCCATCTTGGAAGGGGGAGCGGGGGGGCGGGAATGGGGGCAGGGGGTGCTCAGGGAAGAGGCTCAGGGGAAGAGAGAGAGGGTCGGGAAAACCTGAGAGGGTTGGGGGCAAAGGGGGCACCCGCCCTCACCGGCATCGTAGAAGGCGTCGAGCACCGCGGTCTCCCCGAAGTCCAGCTCCCCGAAAGGCACGGCCGTGAGTTGGACGCCGAGGATTTCGCACGCGCGGACCAGGCACTCCAGCGCCCCGGCCTCGGGGCCGCTCACGCAGCTCCCGGGGCAGTCGCCGAACACGCAGGTTACCCTCAGAGCCCGCCGCCGCCCGGTCCTGCCACAGCCACCGCCACCGCCACCGCCACTGCTACCGCCACTGCCACCGCCGCTGCTGCCCGCCGCCGCTTCCTCCGCCGCCCCGTCGGGCGCTGCCAGCCCCGGAGCGTCTTCGAGCCCGGGCGGCGATCCGCTCTGAGGGGACTCGGCCCCAACCAGAGGCGTCCCGCTGCCGCTCTCCATGTGCCCGGCAGGCGCGCCTCGAAGTTCTACCTCAGCGCGAGGGACCAGCGACCTCGCAGACCCCGCACCCGATCGTGAGGTGCGGGACAGGAGCCCAGTCACCCGGAGCGCCCAGGTGACCAGGTGAAGGCGGGAACCCCCGTCGGCTGACTGAAACGCCTCGCCGCCGGAGCGCTCTTTCAAAGCCTGCGTGAAAAAGGTGGGGGCTGAGGACGTCGGGGTCGGCGGAGGGGGCGCGGCGGGGCAGGAGCCGGAAGAGCGCCCCCTGCCGCCTCCCCCCCGGCAGCGCCCGCAGCGCGGACACGGACTCCGGAATTTCAAGCCTTTACAAATTAATAATAATAATAAAATAATAATAATAATAATAAATAAGTTGCCATCCCTCTAGTTTGTCCACTATTAGGAGCCCTCATTTCTTTTTTCTCAAAACAAGTTGAAGCTTTCAGGCCGAGCGAAGACTCTTTCAAAGCACACACTTGAGCCGGGCGTGGTGGCGCACGCTTGTAATCCCAGTATTTGGGAGGCTGAGACAGGACGATTACAGGTTTGACGACAGCCTCAGCAGGTAGTGAGACCCTGTTTCCAAATAAGAAATAAAATAGGGCTGAGGGTGTAGCTCGAAGGTGGAATGCTTCTAAGTTCAATCCCCAGTACCATAAAAAAAAAAAAGGCAGAGACTTGATATATAAATATTCAATCCCAAACTAAATGTAGATGTGGTTTTGTTGGTGGGGGTGGGGGTGGGGGTGTCTGTGTGTGTGTTACTGGGGATTGAACCCAGAGGCATTCTACCTTCGCGCTATACCCCAGCCCGATTTTTTATTTATTTTTTGAAAACAGGGTCCCACCAGATTGATGAGTCTCACTACTTGCTGAAGCTGTCCTGGAACCTTCGATCCTCCTAGCTAAGCCTCCCAAGTACCGGAATTACCGCCGCGGTCGTCTTGTAGATGTAGTTTTAACTCAGCACTGGCACGAGCCGATGCCACATTTTGTATTCTTTTTCCTTGGCTGCCAGACCCACTGCCTTCTTGAGCCCTGTCCTGGAGCCTGGTCTGTCCTGGCTTTCACTGAGTCCTTAACAAAGCATCCAGAGACACCAACCACAAACCTTATTTGCCTGGAAAATGCTCTCCAAGTACAAGAAAAGACTGTGGACTCAAAGGGGTTTTCACTCTGCATCTTAGTGCCTCACCATTTTAGTCCCAAATATTCAATTATATTTAAAATATAGGATGCACTGCATGTTGTCACAGGTTTGGGGGTGTTTTTTTTTTTCTTTTCTTTTTTTTTTTTTTTTTTTGCGGTACTGGGGATTGAACTCAGGGGCATTCTACCTCTGAGCTATACCCCCAGCCCTATTTTTTTTTTATTCTTTATTTTGAAACCGAGTCTCACTAAGTTGCAGAGTGCCTCACTAGGTAGCTGAGGCTGGCCACGAACCTGGATCCTCCGGTCTCAGCCTCCCGCATGCTGGGATTACAAGCGTGCTGCGCCACCACGCCCGGCTGGTGTTTTCTTTTTTTAATAACAGCTTTATTGAGATATAATTCACATACCATACAATTCACTCATTTGAGTATATGATTCATTTCTCGTGTGTGTGTGGTACTGGGGATTAAACCTAGGGGCATGTACCTCCAAGTTGTACCCCCAGACCCTTTTTTAATTTTGTTGTTATTTTTTTGCTGTTTGTTTTGCAGTCTGGGGATTGAACCCAGGAGCATTCTACCTCTAACTACACCCCCAGCTCTATTTTTTTTATTCTTTGTTTTTGAAATAGGGTCTTACTAATTTGTGGAGGACCTCACTAAGTAGCTGAGGCTGGCCACAAACCTTGTGATTCTACTGTCTTAGCCGCCCAAGTACTGGGATTACAAAGGTGTGCCACCACGACCGGCTGCTGTTGTTTTGAAACAGGGTCTTACTAGGTTGCTGAGAGTCTCCCGAAGTTGCTGATGCTCTCTTCAAACCTGTGATCCTCTTGTCTCAGCCTCCCAAGTATTGGGGTTTCAGGCATGCACCACCACACCTGGCTTGATTCAATGTTTTTTGTTTTTGTTTTTGTTTGTTTAGTATATTCACAGAGTTATGCAGCCATCATTACAATTTTAGGACATTTTCATTACCCCCTCCCACCAAAAAAAAACCCAGTAGCCATCAGAAATCATTCTCCACCCCCCACCCTCAATATTCCCGGTCCTATGCAATCACCAATTTACTTTCTATCTCTATAGATTTACCTATTCTGAGCATTTTATATAAACGGAATCGTACAAGGTGTGGACATGAGTTTACATTTGCCTTGGGTATATACCTAGGAGTGGGACTTCTGGGTTGCATGGTAAATCTATGTTTAACCTTTGAAGAAACTGCCTGTTTTCCAAAGTGGTTGCAGCATTTGACATTCCCACCAGCAGTGCATGAAGGTTCCAATTCTTCCATATCCTCACCCATACTTATTGTCTTATCTTTTTATTTACTTTTATTAATTAATTTATTTTTGGTATTAGGGATTGAACCCAGGGGCGCTCTACCTCTAAGCTATACCCCCAGCCCTTTTTATTTTTATTTTGAGACAGGGTCTTGCTAAGTTGCTGAGGCTGACCTCGAACCTGCGATCCTCCTGTATCAGCTTCCCAAATACTGAGATTACAGGTGAGTACCACCATGTCCTATCTATCTTTTTAATTATAGCCATCCTGGTGAGTGTTAAGTGGTATGTCATTGTGGCTTGAATTTGCATTCTTTTGATGCCTAATAATGATGAGCATCTTGTCATGAGCTTATTCAACATTCTTGAAATTTCTTGAGAGTATTGTCTATTCGGGTCCTTTGCCCACTTGATTAGCAACTACTTTCTCTCATTCTGTAGGTTGTCATTGTCATTCTCTCTCTCTCTCTCTCTCTCTCTCTCTCTCTCTCTCTCTCTCTCTCTCTCTCTGGTGTGCATATGGTACTGGGGATTGAATACAGGGAAGTTCTACCTCTGAGCTACATTTTCGGCCCTATATTATTTTTTATTTTGAAACAAGGTCTCATTAAGTTGCTGAGGTTGACCTGAAACCTGTGATCCTCCTGTCTCTGTTTCCCAAGCACTGGGATTACAGGCATGCACCACTGTGCCTGGCTTTTCACTTTCTTGATGGTTTTCTTAGCAGCACATCCCATCCATTTTGACCTAGGCTTCTCTTCACATTTTAGTAAAAATACAGCCCACCAGCCACCCCTCAAAAGAAAGTAGAAAGTGCCTGTATGAATCCTAGAAGAAACCCTTCCCTAATTGCAGTCCTGGTAGAAAACAGGAACTTCAAGAGTAGCATCAATATGGAAGATGGACTCCGAAGTAATCTGGGAGAACTCACAGACCACCAGAGTTGGGAAAACTCTCAATGCCTCTGTTCTAGAACTTTTTTCAGGTGATGGCATAGAAGGACACATACCTTCTTTGTAGCCTTGTAATGCATAATGGGAGTAATTTTCTTAATGTGCCCATTCTGAAATTACTCCAGTGACTGGCACAGCCTGTGGAAGAGCAGAGTAGAGTCGCCCATTTGATAATCACTTGCCAGCGTCTTGCTGTTATCCTAACCACAATGTTCCTGCAGTCCTCTCAGCTCTCTCTAGGGCCCTGCTGATTAAGTGAGACATGCAGGAGTCGTGAATTCTGGCTTGAATAATATTTTCCTCTAAATACAAGCCATGCTGAGTAAAGAACCCCGCATTCAGCCAGCTAACAAGCACCTTCCCCTAAGTGGGCACACGCAGCCCACCTTCTCATTGTCTGCAGCAATTTGTACACCTGAAGCAAGCCACAGCACCCACCATGCTGTCCTTCCAACTCTTCCTGCCCCCTGCCCCTCCAAGGAGAAAATTGCAAAATGCTGGATTAGTCTTTTCTGTTTAGTTGAACAATTATTCCTTTCTTAGCCTGGCCTCTTACTAAGGACATGTCCTGGAAACCTCTTTGGCCTCATGCAGAGGTATCATAGAATGTTCTTCCAGATATGAGATGAAATCTTCTCTTTGTACCTTTTCTCTATGGATTTTAATTTAATCCTCTTCCATCTGGCAGTTTTCCAAGTACTGTCCTCAGGGGTTGTCTTCTCTGGCTGACATTATCTCCCATACCCTGCTATGGTTTCTATAGAACATAAATTCCAGGTTACTCTCCATCCCGATGGTTCTCTTCTCGAGGATTCTGTTTCTATTGCTGTTTTGTGTGTGAAAATGTTTTTTGTTTGTTTGTTTGTTTTGTTTTGTTTTTGCAGTACTAGGGATTGAACCTAGGGGCATTCTACATCTGAGCTAAACCCCCAGCCCTATTTTTTTAAGGTACTGGGGATTGAACCCAGAGACATTCTACCCTCAAGCTACACCCCCAGACTGATTTTATTTCTTATTTGGAAACAGGGTCTCACTAGGCTGCTGAGAGCCTCACTAAATTGCTGAGGCTGTCCTTGAACCTGTGATCCTCCTGTCTCAACTTCCCAAGTACTGGGTTTACAATCATGCGCCACCATGTCTGGCTTCTATTTTATTTTTTATTTTGAAACAGGTTCTCACTAAGTTGCTGAGGGCCTCACTAAGTTGCTGAGGTTTGCCTCAAACCTGCAATCCTGCTGTCTCAGCCTCCAAAGTAGTAGGATTAGAGGTATGTGCCATGCCATCATGCCCATCTGTTAAAAAAAACTTTTTAAAGTTAAAATTCTTATTTTGAGACAATTTTAGACTCATATCCGGGCATAAGAGATCATACAGAGAGATCTAGTGTACCCTTGTCCCAGTTTCTCCCAATGGTAACATCTTGTTAAACTATAGTACATTATCACAACCAGGATTTTTCTTATCCTTTTTTTTAATCTTGGTACTGAAGATTGAACCCAAGGGTATTCTACCTCTGAGCTATACCCCCAACTCCTTTTATTTTGAAAGAGGGTCTCACAGCTGGGCATGGCGGCGGCACCTGACTGTAATCCCAGTACTTGGGAGGCTGAGACAAGAAGATCACAGGTTCACAGATGGCATCTGCAAGTAGTGAGACTGTTATCAACCTAGTGAGACCCTGTTTCCAAATAAGAAATAAAATTGGGCCAAGGGTGTAGCTCAAAGGTAGAACAACTCTGGGTTCAATCCCAAGTACCCCCCCACACACACACACACGCACGAGAGGATCTCACTAAGTTGCCATCTTCATGTCTCAGCCTCCTACATACTGATATTACAAGAGCGCATCACCACGTCCAGCTCACTGTTTTTATTTTAAAACATGGTCTTGATAGGTCGACAAGAGTCTCATTACTTGCTGAAGCCCTCTCCTGAAACCTGCAATCCTCCTATCAGTCTACCAAGCACTAGGACTACAAGTGTGGGCCACATACCAGAGAACACCATTCCTTTATTTTCCCAAGCACACTGAGATGCTGGGCTGTGTGCCCCCTTTAGAATGCACCTATGTCCAAGGTCTCCTTTCCAAGTATCCATTAGGCACATGCTTTGTAATTCTGATACATGCAAAAGCGTAAGAGTATGTGATGAGTTTGAGCGCGATGTTCTCCTGTGGCTTTCCAGCTGCCACTGGGCTCCAAGCTGTGGAATTCACACCAATAACAGGTACGACAATGGGCAGTACAAAAGCGGGCCTTGTGGGAAGGCCTTATGTCCTTCAGAAGCTGCATCAGCTTCTCGCCAAACAGGCCAAGATCTGCATTTTCACTGACTGGTGGAGCAGTCTCAGCTCGGTACTGGCTTTGCAGAGGGGTAGGGTAGAGCCCCTGGCTTAAGCGGCTCAGCCTGGCAGTGTGGCGCAGCAGGTCCTCCAGGAAGTCCATGGGGGTTCCCACAGCAGCTGAAGGTCTGGAGCTGGGAGCAGCGGCTCAGGGCTGGCAGCAAGGCCTTGACCTGGGCGTCCACGAGCCCACAGCGCTCTAAGACCGGCGTCTCCAGGGTGCCCGACACCCTCTCCAGCAGCACTCGCAGGGGCTCGGGACTGAACTCTGCCATGCAGATGTCCCTCAGGTCGAGGTGATTCAGCTGACTGATGCTGGGACAGCGGGACAGGTGCTCCAGGTCTGATTCCATAAGCGGGCTCGACCTCAAGGAGAGTGTCTTCAGCGAAGCCAGGCTGAGGATCTTAGGCAGGTTTCCTTCAAGGAAGAAGACATCCTCTATATAAAGCTCCCGAAGGCTCTTCACCTTTCCCAAATGATTAGCATAGTTTCGGGCATTCCACTTATTCTGTGTGGGAGAAGTGAGTATGCGCATACTCATGTCATAGAAATGAAAGGTGTGGAGGTTTCTCATCTTGGGCAGGTAAGGAACAAACTTTCTCATGATCCCCCGACTCCAGTAGCTATCCACTTCCAGCTCCCGGATACCGTCCAGCTGGACGCCATGGAGAACCTTCTGTATTTCATAGAAGAATTGGCAGCTGATCTTCAGTTTCTCACAGCACACGTGCAGCAGAGCTTTCCTCTTCTTGGCCCACTTCAAGACGCAAGTGTCGAAGACATTCATTTTGGTGCAGTCTTCCATGAAGATGTCCATGAGCACTACAAAGGGCTTCTTGGGCGCGCTCCTTGGAGCGTGCCTCTCTCTCTGCTCCTCCCACACAGCCTCTGCCGAGTGGGCCCCGGGCAAGGCGCTGGACCCTCTGCTCCAGAATTCCCTGTGCACATCCCACAAACCAGCACTTGCAGTTGACACCTGGGGCGAGCCTTCTGCGCGAGCACCATACTGAGCCCATCCAGCAGAGCTTTCATGACCTCCACGTGTAATTTCTCCAGGTGCTCCTTCTCTCTCAAGAGAGACATAATGGAGCATTTGGGATCATGATCCTCTAAGGAGAAGCTCCAGAACTGCTTCATCAGGGGCCCCAGAGGGAGGCAGGTGAAGGGCCAGCCCTGCACCATGGCCCGCAGGGTCTCCTTGTGATCCTCCACAAAAGCCTCCTTGAACAGTTGTAGAAACATCTGCTGGGGCAGGTCCTCCACAGGGGAGCTGGGGGAGGCCAGGTTGGTCAGCAGGCTCTGCCAGGCCAGCTCCTGGAGAGAGGGCGGGCCCTCCATGCTCATCCTGCTCTGTCAGACCTGGATGGTGGCAGTGCTCTGGCTCTCGCAGGGCCAGGCAGTGGCTCCAAACTTCGGGATCAACTGACTTCCTACGCTCTTCTGAAGTTCTTCCCTAGTAACATTTATATTAATATTGAAATTTCGTTTACAGACAAAAATAGTATGACACTTGGGTTGTGTCCTGTCTTAGCCTGAAAGGTAAATCAGAAGGCAATGGTTTTGTTTCATGAAACTTCATTTACAAACTATAGATCTTTTTGTTTCATAAGCTTTATCAAACAGCGTTAACAGCACTTCTGCTGACATCTACTCACCCAACCTGTTAATGCAAAATAGGATAAAATGTCTTAAAACTAGTTCTAGCTTACATTTGTCAGTGTTTTCATGTCATTAAGGTTTTTGTCTTAATTTTGTAACTGAAATTCTTTTAATCTTTGTCTACTTGGTGGCATATATATCAATATTGACTGGATACTTATGGGAAGGATTCTGGTGCCAATTTAAAATTTAGCTCACTCTCAAAAAAAGGAGGGATTGCCCTCTGAGAAATGAGTCTGGTGATATAATATGAAATATAATCAGAAACTAACAAAATTGGTCTAAAACAAACTTAAAATCTATCTTCCCATTGTGTGTGTGTGTGTGTGTGTGTGTGTGTGTGTGTGTGTGTGTGAACTCAAGGGAATTCTACCTCCAAGATACACTGCCAGCCATTTTTTGTTTTTAATTTTGAAAAGAATCTCACTAAATTGCTGAGGTTGCCCTGGAACTTGGGATCCTTTTGTCTCAGCTTCCCAGGTACTTAGATTACAGGTGGGCAGTACCAAGTCTGGCTTCATCATATTGATTTTTTTGTGTGTGCTACTGGGAATTGAATCCAGGGGTATTCTACCTCTGAGTTACACCCCAGCCCTATTTTTCATTCTTCATTTTGAAACAGGGTCTCACTAAGTTCCGGAGGGCCTCACTAAGTAGCTGAGGCTGGCTATGAACCCGGATCCTCCAGTCTCAGCTTCCCAAGTACTGGGATTACAAGCACGTGCCACCATGCCTGGCTCAAAGAATTTTTTTTAAAAGTTCTCATTCATTTCTTAAGGAAGTGGGAAAGAATACTAATAATCAAGAAAACAGAGTTGGATGTGGTGGTGCATGCTTGTAATCCCAGTACTTGGGAGGCTGAGACAGGATGATTGCAGGTTCGCAGCCAGCCTCAGCTACTTAGTGAGGCCCTCTGCAACTTAGTGAGACCTTGTTTTAAAATAAAGAATAAAAAATAGGTCTGGGAATGTAGCTCAAAGGTAGAATGTCCCTGGGTTCAATCCCCAGTATCACACACACACACACACACACACACACACACACACACACACACACAATCAAGATGAGTTTACTTCATCTCATCTAATTAAAGT
Organism: Graphiurus murinus; assembly: GCA_004027655.1. Classification (NCBI taxonomy): domain Eukaryota; kingdom Metazoa; phylum Chordata; class Mammalia; order Rodentia; family Gliridae; genus Graphiurus; species Graphiurus murinus. The sequence continues at coordinate 1,584 of PVLC010035392.1, read as the reverse complement.
CATTCATTAAAATATTAAAACCTCAGCCAGGCTTGGTGGTACATGCCTGTAATCCCAGTACTTGGGAGGCAGAGACAGGAGGATCACAGATTTGTGGCCATCCTCAGCTACTTAATGAGGCCCTCCGCAATTTAGTGAGACCCTGTTTCAAGATAAAGAATAACAAATAGGCCTGGGAGTATATCTCAGAGGTAGAATGCCCTGGGTTTAATCCCCAGTACTGCAAAGAAGAAGAGGAGGAGGAGGAGGAGGAGGAAGAGGAGGAGGAGGAGGGAAAAAAAGAAGGAAGGAAGGAGGGAAAGAGAAGGAAGGAAGGAAGGAAGGAAGGAAAGAAAGAAAGGAAGGAAGGAAGGAAGGAAGGAAGGAAGGAAGGAAGAAAGAAAGAAAGAAAGAAAGAAAGAAAGAAAGAAAGAAAGAAAGAAAGGAAGGAAGAAAGTTTAGGAAAAACTAAGAATTCAGGCTAGGTGCAGTGAGGCACGCCTGTAATGCAAATACTTGAGAGGATGAGACTGGAAGATTGCAGGTGGGGGTGGTGATTTAGCAAGACCTTGTATCAAAATTAAAAAAAAAACTAAATCTGGGCATGGTGGTATATGCTTGTAATCCCAGTACTTGGGAGGCTAAGACAGGAGGATCGAAGGTTTGTGGCCAGCCTCACCAACTTAGTGAGGCCCTGTTTATTTTTATTTTTTGCAATCCTGGGGATTGAACCCAGGAGCATTCTACCTCTGAACTACACACCCAGCCCTATTTTTTAGTCTTTATTTTGAAACAGGGCCTCACTAAGTAGCTGAGGCTGGCAGCGAACCTGCGATCCTCCTGTCTTAGCCTCCCAAGTACTGGGATTACAAGTGTGTGCAACCACATCTGACTTAACCCTGTTTCAAAATTTTAAAAAAATTGAAAATAGGGCTGGGGTGTAGCTCAGAGGTAGAACACCCCTGGGTTCAATGGCTAGCACCCAAATACATACATACATACATACATACATACATATATACATACATACATACATACATACATACATATATACATACATACGATAAGTAAAAATAGGACTGGGGATGTGGCTCAGAGTTAGAATATCCCTGGGTTCAATCTCCAGTACCCTCCTCCAAAAAAATACTAAGAATTCGTTAATACTAGCCTGACGTCAAATTGGGATTTATCTCAAGTTGTTCAGTAGGAAACCATTCCCAACACTATCAAAGAGGCCGGTGCTAGATCCGTAGCCATACTGGGACTGGAGAAAAGTTCTCTTGGGGGGGTGGGGGGTGGCAGAGAGAGGCGGGTCACAAAGAGGGGTGAGGCACTGCAGTGTGCAAAATTCTAGAGTGCTCTGTCTGTTGAGAGAGAAGTTGTCCTTAATTTTAGTATCTATTTCACCCCCCCCCAATTTGTTCATCCCTCATCTTGAGGGAATTGGGGCCCTATGTCATCCGGCTGACAATTCATTGTCAAACCAGTGTGCGGATCCCATCAAGGAACTCAAACATAGAAGTCACATGCTTGTTTCTGAAGGAGCAAAGTGAAATATTTAACAGCTTCACCTAGGGGAGGGACTTGATTGTTAGTTCTCATAAG
>PVLC010035391.1:0-16357 GCA_004027655.1 Graphiurus murinus | reverse complement strand
TCATGAAGGAAGACGGAAATGGCTTTACCCAACAAACAGGAAGAATTATGAAATAAAGAGCTAAGAAAGAAACAATTAGATAATTTGGAAAATGCTCTTGGAAATTAAAAATATAATAGTATAAATAAATCCAGGAGGAAAGCAGGAATGTAGTAATAAATGTCAGGAGGGAAATTCTAAAAAATTTCCTGGAGAATCTCAGCAATCTCCCAGAAAGCATGCAGAAGGGCAGGAAGGATAATCTAAGAGGTCAGACATGTGAATCACTTTTTTGGGGGGGGGAAGGGAGGAGTAAAAAGAGATGTGAAGGGAAGATTTTATCTGATAAATACTGTAAGAAATATATTATAGAGTTTATCCAGGAATAATGTAAGAAAATATTGCAAAAATTTCAGAATATGTGAATTTCCAGTTTAAAGGGAGAAAAATTTAAGAGTCACTTTACTAGGAAATTTCTGAGTATCTAGGATAATTAAAGATCTTAGAAGTGTCATAAAATGATTAAAACTCAGGTCACAGTTAATATATGAAGTATAAGGATTGCATCAGATTTCTTAATCACATATCTGAAAATTAAAAGAAAATGAACCAATGCTGTTCAAATTCATAAGGAAACTTATTTTCAATATAAAATTCTACATCTAGGCAAGAGGCCATATGAGGAATGGAGCCAAGGTATTCCTAGATATGCATGTCTCCCCAAATCTATTATCCTTTTGAAGGAATTATTAGGAGATATCATCTATCACAATGCAAGAGAAAAATAAAAGAAATATATGAGATTCATGGGACAGGAGATCCACCATAAGAGAGATGCAGGAAGGCCTGGCATATGAGGTAGAGAGCTCTCTAGTCAGCAGTGCACAGCAGGTGGAGAACAGGATCCATTTGCAAGCAAAGAGGAGGAGGAATAGCTCCAGGATGGATGTTGCTAATGAGGGGTGCCAAAGCCATAGTGCTAGTATTAATCAAAAACTGAGATTTGAATGCCAGGTAAATGGAAAGCTAAACACAAAAACAAAACAAAATCAGAAGCAATGATTAACTCCAGGAAAAGAAAAAAGGATACGAAAAGAAGTGCCACAGCAATCATGAATACGTGGTTTAGCTATGGCTAACATTAATAAAGTAACAATAGTGTAAACTAAATATTGGCTTAAAAAATAATTGTTGAAGATTGGCTTCAGTGTAATAAGCCTAGAAAGACGTATCTCTCTCCTATTTCAGTGACTACATTACAGCAAGAAGGGGGCTTGTTTGGTTATAGTAATACTAGTAATAGTCTCAGCATCAGGGACTGTGAATGAAGGAGATGAATGGCCAGAAGCAGCCCCACATCCTCAGCAAAGAGATGTGGGGCTTTCTGGTCCCAGATGGCTTTCTGGTCCCTCAAAGGGACACACAAGGCACAGATCCTCCAGATGGCTTAGTGATCTCAGCTCTCTTAGAAATAAAGGTAGATAGAAAGGAGGATCTGAGTGGACAAGCTGATACCAAACCCAAAACTACTTGATTTAATTCATTTGGGGCAAGTTTTGTTTGGGAGAAATCAGATAAGTGCATAGACTTGAAGAGAGGTTAACAAATGTTTCTTACATAGCTAGTTGTCTTGATTTATAACCATACGCTGAATCTGTTGTAATCACCTGTATCACTGGAGATATTCTGAAATTGTGCATTGAATTAAATGGGCCACTACTGGACTCTCTTATTGTTTTTTAAAGCCTTTGACTTTAATGTACAAGTAACTGTTTTTCACAGGAAATGATGTTGAGTTTTTGTAAGACTCAGACACCTAAAAACTGCTAAAAAACATAAGTAACGGTTAAAAGCAGAAAATAGTCGAAGAGTCTGAGGTACACTTTTCCACATGGTTTCTCATCAGAAATCCATGACTTGTGTTTTTGGTGCTTAATCTCACAAAGCAGAAAAAGAGTCCCCTATGATGACATGATATCTCTCTCACAGTGACAGCCTTCCCCACAGAGAGAAGAACTGCTGACAGGTGAGACTGAAAAGGAATTCGTGAAGTCCTGCAGTTTGGGTTGGGATTATGTCATCCCTGGTTGTTCCCAGTTGCCTTTGTAGATGATAAAAACAAAATTAGACTTTACCACAGCCACAGTGGAGAGATTTTTCTCTTCAGACTGAGTTTATTTATTTTTTTGATGCTGTTGTTTTTGTTTGTTTTGTCTGGGTACTGAAGGTTGAACCCCAAGCTACATCCTCAAACCTATTGAGGGTTTAAGCTGCTGAGGCTGGCCTCAAACATGTGATCCTCCTGTCTCAGCCTTCCAAGTACTGGGATTATAGGTGTTTGCCACCATGCCTGGCTTCCAATTTTGTTTTCTACCTTCCAAAGGTGCCAGTCTGAGCCTTTGCAAACGTAGTATGAGTTTCTTACTTTTGAAAAGAAAGCAAAGAAGGTTGTGTTGATCAGAGCACAATTTTATTGTTTTATGCCTTCAGAATGACTGATGTGATTGCTGGTTACAGTTTAAATAAAACTAAACACACTCGGGCAAAATAAAAAATAATCCAACACTTGTCAGCATTAGCAACACACAGGTGAGAGGGTTTAGTGAAATCATTGTTTTAAAAGTGTCAAAAGGAGAAACCTTAGATGATCAAAGAAGGTGACTTAACTGAAGGTGATGGTGGGGGGGACACCCTAATGCACATGATGTACTTTCACAAGCCTATCAAAGTCAACCACTAAACTGAACTTGAGGAGGAGGGAGGGGAAGGGCATGGGGTGGGAATCAGGGAAGGGTTAAATGAGAAATGTTGCATATATGCCTTTACCAGCTTGTACCTCACAAAGATGTATGATTACAATACACCAATAAAAAAATAAAAATAAAAATAAAGTGTCTGAAGTTGAATTGCTTAACTTATTTAGAAAACAGGTACAGGGTCTGCTTTTTATTGTGCACGGATATCACAGTTTGCACACAACTTTTTACACATAACAAAGGAAAATATAAACTTCTGGCACAGCTTCCTGTTTGGTCTTAGCAAACAGGGAAAACTCCAATAATGCCTAGACAGAAGTTTTGAGTGTCAGATATTTTTTATTAAGGCATATGTGGAGATTTATCTCATATACCTGCAACTCACCCTTTTAAAGTATCAGGTTAATAAGTATCAGTTTTAGTGTATCATCAGGTAGTTGCAACCAACACCATGATCTAATTTTAGAATATATTCTCCATCTCCAAAAAGAGACCTCCAACCTATTGCTCAGTCAGTCAGAAGTGGAAGCTTTAGAGGTTTCCTCTCTTCCCTTTCTGTATAAGGGGACACGTGGAGGCTAAGGATTGCCTAGTTGATAAGATATGGCAGTCCAGCAAGGTGGAGAAATGTGTTCCCGGGGCAGGAAATATGCATACACTAGAATGGAGGTCCGGTCCGGGATGACAGGGTAGTTCCCCTAGCTGGATGTATGGATTAAGTGGGAGAACAGGCATGGAAGGAATGTAGAACACCTACATGGGATTAAAAACTAAAGACTTAGTTTTTCCTTTAAAAACTGGAACAACAGATAGCTGGTAAAGTTATGTATGAACTTTGTATCAGACCCAAAAGCATATGTTTACATGCATATAGAAATAGCCAACATGCAATCCCAGAGAATACTGAAGTATAGGTGTTTAAAATATTTACATTCCTCTAAACACAGAAGAAAAGTGTTTTTTTTCCTTAGTAAGTCAGGTATCTTATCATTTTTGGGCTATAGGAGAAATAGGATGAATAAAATATGGTGCTAAAGGATATTATCTCCTTTACTTATACTGTACTTATACTTTTATTGGTACAATATAAATTCTAACGTATAAATATTTATATTTATACTTTTATTGGTGCATCATAGAACCAAAGTGATACAAACATACATGCACACATCATACATATTCTTTTCTTAATCTCCTATACGTTATATGAGAGAAAGAGAGAAAGAATACAACTGCAGGTAACAGATCCAGAAGTCAGTAGTCTCAGCCATCTTTGTCTCCAAGATCAGAACTCAGAAAGAGTTACCATGTTAAAGCACTTGTTTGCATCTTTAAAAATATATGTTTAACATTTTTAAATTAATACATATTATTTAATGTTATACACAATATACATTTAAGTGTCATATAATGATATTTAAAATCTAAAAATATTTTGTACATATTTGATAATTCCCAAGGATAATCCATACAGCCCTGTCTGAAAGGCTAAGAAATACATTCAGTAGCCATATCATTTAAAAAATATGGTTAATGTCTTTGATGGCTAGTCATCTTTCTCCTTGTTAGTGCTTTCAGTTTGATCATAGTCAAAACTTTTCCCATATCAAAATTCAGGCTTGAAGAAATGAAGTCATTTTTATTAAAACTGCCTCCAGGATATTGAAGGAGAGAGGGTAGCATTTGAACTTAATGGACACACGTATACATTTTTTTCTTTAAATATCCCCCATGACAGAGAGAAGTAGATCAAAATACCTAATAGATTTTAATCTTCCTGAAGATAATAATTAAAAACCTCTATTCACTTTATAAATTTTACTGTTTGCTGGAGAATTGCAATTCTGCATGCAGTTGAAGAGTTCCGCTTTGCAGTTTTATGCATTTTTCCAGTGTGTGATAAGGAGCAGGAGCTTCCTGTCTGAAGTCATCATGGTCAAACCTGCCTTCCAGGAAGTCAGTTTATTATCAGCCTATCCAGATGTTCCTTGGACTTGTGTGAGGCTGCCTGCAATCAATTTGCTTCCTTTAAAGACACAGGCTTTTCCAGTCCCTTTATGACTGTTCTCAAGTTTGGGGCTCAGCATCAGCCCCAACCTCTCATTCATTTTTCTAATGACTGGGAAATGTGTGTGTGTACGTCTTTCTCTCTCATCTCCGGAAAAGTGTGTCACTGCAGCTTCCTTCAGCAGAAATGTCTTTCATGCAAAGAGGAAATGTATTGTTCCTTTTGAAATATTGAGTATTCTGAAAGGCCTCAAGGCAACCTGGAAATACCTCTCAATAACCTTCTCTAATGCTGTCGCTGCAAAAGAGAATTTATTAAGGGTTTTTAGGACCTCTCACCCAAGGCCCTCTTGATTTTTCTTGCACTTCCTTCTGCCAAATAAGATCAATCCAGATGTTCAGTGGGAAATGTGGTCATCGTGCATGTGTTTGTTTGTTGCATGTGCTGAATACTGCATGATTTAAAGGTTGTAGAGAATGAATAATAACCACAGGGAACAGATCAGGAGCCCGGAAGCAAGCCAGCTCCACCAGCCTTGTTTCCAGAATTAGGACTCCAAACTGTTAAGTGTTAAAGCACTTGTAAAATACTTTGCCTCTTTGTCAACTGACACACATTTGGGGCCCATGTGTCTGACTTAAGGAAAGTTTTCACTTAGGTGATAGAAAGCAAGTTCAATAAACCACAGACTTACTTCCCCACATGTAGCTCTACTAACACCTCCCTGGAGGCTCTGTCTACTAATCATATCCCCCCTCCTCACCCAAGATAACTTTTCTTCCAATCTCCTTTTCTTGGCTTTGCTCAAGGATTAAGCTAAGTCCTGCAGAAGTTTTAATAGCTCTCACAAGATGCAAAGTAAGAAAATATTTTCTGTATATTAAAGAAGGATGGTATTTCATATGTGATCAAGTTATATAAGGAGAGGCTGCATATAAAAGAAAAGAACATACTTTAGGAGTCAGGCTCAGGCATCAGTTGCAATGCTAGTCCTGTGGGAATGCGGCATTCCTTTTAACCTCAGTTTCCTTGTCTGCAAACTGGCAGCTTCATAGCTCTCAGAAGACTACAGTCAAAATGAAAGTGTGTGCTTCAAGTGCCAATAAGAATGCCCAGGAAAAACAAACACTGTTATCTCCTGACTCTATACAGGTGTTACATTAGGTTCTAATGTTACAAGAACAAATAAAATAATGTCCCCAGGTCCTCAAAGAGACCATGTCTATGTCTATGAAATAAAGACACCATGTTATTAAAAAGTAGCAATCATTACTACTTACACTATTCTGTTACAAACCATGTTTTCACAATATTAACAGAGTAACACCACTGTAGTCCTAATAGATGCCTAAGCATCTATGCTGGAAAGATAGAAAACTATCTTCACTTGGGAGAAGGATAATAGAAGAGAATCCAGGAAAGCTTTGCAGGAAGGAGTTTTTTTTTTTTTAGTTGAATTTGTAGAGATGCAGAGGTTTACTAAAGAGGTGGGAGCACCCCATGAAGGCACAGAGCATGAGATCACAGATGTGCACAGAGAACGGGAAGAAATCCCAGGGGAGAGCGCAATCCACAGCAGGAGTGGAGGCTGAGGAGCAAGCGACTCAGTTGTTGGGGAGTTGGGGACAATTTGAAGTGTTTGGACCTCCACTAAGCAATAGGGAGGAACTGATTACTTTTTCAGAGAGCAATATGAGGATATTTGAGTTCTGAAAAGAAAGCTCTATTGGGCGTGTGAAGAGCAGAAAGGATGATGGCTGGGTTGGAGAAAAGTTAGAAGAATGTTAGGAAACAGACTGAGAGGGATGAAGACGACTGAAACTAGAGCAAGATCTGCGGTAATGGAGGAGGAGGGACTCAGAGATGCTGTGGGGCATGCTTTATCAGCATACCTGGTCAAATGGTCACCGTCATTTATTAAAATATCAATACTCTGAAACTAGGGATCCCTGGGGCTGTTCTTTTTCTGTGTTTCTTTGGTGGAAGGAGAGGTATTGAGAAGAGATGGGAGATGGGTGGAGAAGCCTGTGTTTGTGCACCTGCTTTCCCAGCCAAGGACCCTCTGCTCTTAACTTCATTTACAGTTCTCAGTACATCATAGGTCTGACTTTCAAGAAATACTCAAAGAAGAGAAAGGAGCAAGCCAGAGAGGATCGCCAGGAGAGGAAGGGAGGAGGAGATTTCAGAGCTTTGGGGTAACAGAATCCCCAGAACTGTTCTCTGGGAATAGAAGATCAGGACCAACAGGTTTCTCCATCTCTTACCATCCGGGTGAACCCTGAACAAGCCACTCAACACTGCAGATTCTCAGCAGCCCCATCTGCAGCAGGAAGATAAGCACAAAGGACACTTGCCGTATCCAGTCCAGATAAGGGAGACATGAAAGGGAATGTAAAGAGATCACAAGTCTGAAAATTCTTTGCAAAAGAGCTACATGACTGTGTAATTAAAGGATCTGGAATGCTGATACAATGACCATTTTACTTTTTTTTTTTTTTTTTTGCAGTACTGGGGATTGAACTCAGGGGCATTCTACCTCCGAGCTACTCCCCCAGCCCTATTTTTTATTCTTTATTTTGAAACCGAGTCTCACTAAGTTGCGGAGTGCCTCACTAGGTAGCTGAGGCTGGCCGCGAACCCCGATCCTCCGGTCTCAGCCTCCCAAATGCTGGGATTACAAGTGTGTGCCACCACGCCCGGCTTACCATTTTACTTTAATGGATATAAGACAGTGTCTGCTCTCCAAAATATGTTTATTTCACAAAGACAAATTCACACCTACGGAGGCACACACCACTTATCAGAGGTATGAAGAGAGTAGCTAAATCCAGCCACGGAATTTAAGGGTGCTAGATGAACTTTCTACATGTTCCCTGAAAGAGCACAAAATCTGGATCTATTACATAATGAGTTTACCGTCTAATGATATTAGATGAGGGAGCTCCTTGAGGGTTTATACAGCACTCCAAGAACTGGTTCCTACTTTTCTCATCACTACATAAACAAACAGATAGTAATACTTTGCACACTTAGCACTAAAAGTGGGGCTCTATAAAAATTAATATCCATTCCCCCCATTCACTTAGCAAGTCAGTCATATATGTCTGGTCTCCTAGGTACCGTTATAGGATTTGACACAAGAGAAATTAGGAGCCTGCAGTATAAGGTGGAGGAAGAGAACAAACCAATAAACAAGAAAATAGCAGACAGTGATGATTTCCCCACAGGAGACTAAAGGATGCTGTGGAAGAATCTGCAATGATGTCGGAGTGAGCAGTGGGGGCTAATTTAGAAAGAAGAATTAGAGAAGCCCTTTTTAGAATTTGACAAGTTGAGATTTGAAGGGTGAGACAGAGCCACCCACTCAAAAAAGAGATCAGGCTGGAAACTAGCACTCTGGACAGATGAACCAGCAAGCAGAAAGCATGTGGCATGGGTAAAAACTTGAAAGGATTCAGGCACCCAAAGGAGGGCAGGGCGGCTGGGGAGCCACAGGCAAGGATGAGAGGCTCAGATGAGGCTAGGGAGAAGTGACGGCCAGGCCACGCAGAGCCTGTGATACAAGGGTAAAAGTTTGCATTTTTACTCCAAGTTCAATGGGAATATTAAATGGGATGAGTTCTCAGCTCAGGAACTCAAGATCAGCGGGGTCCTTGGCTAATATAGAAAAGAAAGAATTTCAGCATGTACCAGTCAGAGACATGGACAGAGGTTTATTTGGGGGAAAAGGGAAAAAATACACATTCAAGAGAGAATGCAGGCTGGGCATGGTGGCGCACGCTTGTAATCCCAGCATTCGGGAGGCTGAGACAGGAGGATCCGGGTTCGCGGCCAGCGTCAGCTACCTAGTGAGGCCCTCCGCAACTTAGTGAGACTTGGTTTCAAAATAAAGAATAAAAAATAGGGCTGGGGGTGTAGCTCGGAGGTAGAATGCCCCTGAGTTCAATCCCCAGTACCAAAAAAAAAAAAAAAAAAAAAAAAGAGAGAGAGAATGCAGGCCACCTCACGATAAGGAAGGCATATTGGGGAGTTCAGGGGTCTTTTATTATAGGGGACCTTCATGAGGGGTGGGCTAGAGGAGGTATGTGAGGATGATCTCAGTCAAATGGTCCCTGAGGCAGTTCATGGTGGTCTGGTAGTCCGATCAGCTTTACGGAGGGTGATCTCATTTGAGTAGTCCCGAGGTGATTTCTGGTGGTCTGATCAACCTTAGGGTCCTTAGGCTGTTTGGGGTCCTCATTAGCTGATTTACAGATAAACTGGAGAGTTTCCTAAATTATAGGGTTCTCAAAATATCATACCTGTCTCATTATCAATATACAGGACAATTACAGTTTCTTTTAGTTAACTGTAGGCTCTACAGGTTTCCCAGGAATTGGGGAGAGTCAGGCCTGGGAAAGAGAACTGGTTTGTGGAGTAGAGGCTGAAGCCCCAGGTTCTTATATTAAAGCTGTATTTTTAATTTTCCTTCCTGTCTGTCTCCTTTCTACCTACTTATTTTTTCTATTTTACATCAGGAAGACACTGAAAGATTATAAGTAACTGATGCAAGTTGAAATAATATACCTAGCACTGTCCCTTCTGTATTCAAAGGGATATTGAATTTGAGTCCTATACTTTTTACATTCAAGATGTCATTTATTTTAAAGATAGGGCTAATTAATGCAAAGCAATGCAATCAAGAAATACCACCCACCATATTTTCATGATTTACAATTTTGCTCAATGCATTCCATTAATTATGAGATCCACCCAAGGACCAATCATCCCGGGTCTGATGTACTGAACTGTTTTCATCAATCAGGTGTCAATCTTCCAAATAATGTCTATACTATTTAATAGTCTCACATAAAATCAGACTCAAAAGAAACAGCTCTTGCTATCATGGGCATCATTTTCTGCTTCTTCTTTCCCTCTATCTGTTTGTGTTTGTTTGTTTGTTTGTTTGCTTGCTTGTTTGTTTTTTCCTAAACACAAGAAAGAAGATGAAAAGGTTCAAATTCCTAGTGACTGGTATCAACATACTGTTCAATGACCAAAAGCAATTTTGTTTGCCTGTCCACCATAGTTATCCAGCCATTTAGGAAGGGAAGAGAATTCCTGTCCTACTTTTCCCCCTTCCACACTAACTGATTTTCTAACATATGTGGTCTTTGCCTTTAGGTTTGGCTCCAGGATTCCTGGGCCCACGGCAGGCTTTTGTCTAACTGGTGGAAACCATTCTGTTTCTGTGTGACAGCCTCCTGCGTGGCTGGATTCTTCCTCATCTCTACTCCTATTCTCTCATTTGTTTCTGTTTCCTTTCTTTTTCCCCCCCTAGAGAGTCAAAGGATATGAAATTTCAGGTAAAATTGTGTTTGGACCAAGTTTTCACATTCTGTGATAGTTTTGCCTATGGTTTTAGCTGTTTCTGGATATATTCTCAGCAGTGGGTCATGATTTTTTACTTTAAAAGACAGTGGGGAAACGCTGTTTGGAAGGAAATCTCTGGCACTGGGCTCTTGAAGCAGTGGGAAATAACCATTCAGCAAACAGGAGCCTCGGGTGGGCTGGGTCACTCCTGGTCTTCACTGCTCACTGGTTCCAGGGAACCATAAAATTAGCTTGAAATGGGCTTGAACAGTGGCTAGAACAAAGGCAATAGTGTAAGGGACCCTTCCTTTTGAATGAAGCAGGAACCCATTACCAGGGAAATTCCATATGAGGAGCAGTTGTAAAAAATATTAATAGTTATAGCCATGAGAGGCGGGATTTCTGAGACCTTGTAGGTGCTTGATAAACACCAAGGAAAGCAGCAACTGTCTATCAGATTGTAAAATTACTGTAAATACAATATTTATATAGTAAAATAAAAGACTATGTGTTTTCTCTTATATATACATATATTATACAGTATATACGTTCTACATGCAGCCCTTATATATAACATATATGTGATAGATATGTAACATATAATATGAAGTATATACCAAGTAGTTATATATTACATATATGGTAAAATCACAATATGATTATAGATAGCATATATCATATATATGATTTTATGTCATATATCATATATATGATTATGTATGTTATACAACATATATATGATTATGTATGTCATATATTATATATTAAAATCAATGGCCACATATTGTCTTTCATGTGTGGAAGCTAGAGAGAAAAAACAAAACAAAACAAAAAAAATCTCATGGGAATAGGAGAGACACCAGTCACATAGTGGTAGGTGGTTAGGGAAGACAGGAGGGAAGAAACAGGGGGGGTACAGGGCAGGAGACAGACGATATAATGTCATATGCACAGAAGAATGTATCACTGTGAATCTCACTATCATGTACAATTACAATATACCAATAAAAATTCTAAACAAGTATGCTGTTGTAAAAGTCTAAACCATAGCCCCTCCCCTCACCAGTGGCCCTAGGGACAATGGGAAGTAAAACTCAATAAGGGGACCAAATGATGAGGAACCTGGGTGAGACTCTGTCTCAATTTACAGTGGCCAGCAGAGGAAAGGTTACCTACAGTACAAGAAGAGATCCGGTTCCCACTTAGAGCAAATCTATGCGAGTAAAGCCGCTTGCAGGAACTGGCTGCTGTCAGGCTAGTAATGCACTAGCCCCATCAATCACCATCCAAATGACTGAGAATTGTCTGTCCACATCAAAGCTTCACAGCTTAGGCAGGATACATTTAGAGGGAAGAGGGAAGAGGGAAGCAATTTCCATACTTCATTTTATTTTCCAGGGTTTGAATGATTAGCTAAGCAGTCAAAAAGGAAAAGGCAAAAGTGACAGACACCATGGGCTTCCCTATGGCCATGGGCAGGAGCAGGCTCCAGACTGTAGCCTGCATCAGAGTCAGCTGGAGAGGGAGCCTCCTGGGGCGTGGGATGAAGGAGCATGCAGCCTGCGGATTCACATTTCTTCCATATTTCCAGGTGATATTGATGCTGCCTGTAGTAAGGTCACATTTTAAGAAGTGCTAGACTAGAGAGAGAACCCTTGATCAACTTTTGATTGAGGAAAAAAAATAAATCTGTGCTAAAAATTATGCCTAATTGCCTTTTGTTGCTGGAGAGTTTGACAAACCGCTATTTTCCATCTGCACCATTAGCAACCCTCTGGTAAAAATGAAAATATTCCTTATCATTAAAATGGAATGTAGCCCAACAAAGATAAGTCAGGGAGTGAGAAACATGAAACATTCTTTCCATTTGATTATTTTAACACACCAGGCATGCCATAAGATAAAGTGGTCAACATCAAAGAAGAAAAGTAAGAAGGAAAAAAAAAAGGAAAAGAAAATGCATTTTATTCAATTGCTTGCCTGATGCATTTCTGGCTTGAATTAATATAGAAAAAAAGAATAGGCTTCACATATCATCTGGGCCATTAAGATACTCAGGTATTGTTTATTTTATAGATAATTCAATAGTGGTTTTATGTATGGAGTGACCTCATGAAAAGGTGGATAATGCTATAGATAGAAAACTTACATTTATTTAAAATTAAAACAAAATGCCTGTGCAACTTTGGGAGGCACTTAGTAATCACTCTGCACAGCACTGTCTTTGGAACCCTGAATATCAGGACAAGTGATACTTTCTGGATGCCAGCTCTGTTCCTTATCTCAAGCCACACAAGTATGTTCATTTCACAAAATTTCATCAAGCTACAAACAGATATGGTTGATTCACCCTTTGTGTGTATGCTGGGTTTTAATTAAAATACTTACTTAAAATTCTCAGGACATATTTTTTGATAGTTCAGACATCCAGATGTGTTCCTGCACTCTCTTGTAAGCTACAGAACCACAACTTTCTAAGGACACTTTGAAGTACCTTAATTAATACTCAGACTATGGGATCTGCTGTCCCTCTAGAAGAATGAGTCCTTAGGCACATAATTGTCATATGACTGTCAACATTACTAGATATCATTATAAGAGATAAGTCATTATTATTCATATTCAAGATTAATTTAGGAATAGAGACTGAAAAAATCAAAGCTATCACCTACCTAATATTCAATACACATCACTTATGCTAATATTCCTTATAAGAATGTTTGAAAATCACATTCTATAAAACTCACTCTGAATACTTTTATGATGCTTCTGAAAAACTGCCCTCTTGACCTTCTCCCTTCCATGTGACAGAATTTTAATGTGACTTTTCAATTTCCTAATAGAAACTCACTTAATCTTAGAAACTGAAGCTAAATTGGCTTTAACCCCTTTAGTGTGTATGAAATGCATGTGATAATTTCACTAAAATACATTTGCTTTTTTAATGAAGCATTATTGTGAGAATCTTCTATTTTTGCCAATTAACTAATTTTCTCCCGTATATGGGGGAAAATGGAAACGAGGGTCAGTTTGTAGAGAAAGCTCATCAAACCAAAGTTCAACCAAGTCTTGAAAGTAAAATTGGTTAAGTCTTATATAAACTAATTTCATGTAATTATTTAAGATTAAAAATAGAATGCTTTTATGAGAAAGTGAATTTAAACCTTTCTATGGCTTTTCAGATAAATATGATTGACTGATAATGTCATGGGAAAACACGATAATTCCGTGGAGAGTCCTGAGGAGTTGCCAGGTTTGGGGATGGGAAACTCACCTCAGGACCTTGGGGACCTTGGGGTCCTTGGCATCCATGGCGAAAAAGAATTTCAAAACATGCCAGTTAGAGACAAAGACAGAGGTTATATTTAGAAAAAGTGGGGATACATGTTCAAGGGAGAACGCAGGCCACCTCGAGAGTGTGAGAGGCTCTTGAGGTCTTTACAATCCTTCTTTATAGAGAACACTGAGAGGGGGTGGCTAGGGGCACGTGGCAGGGATGGGGTTGTCGTGGGACAACACGAAGTCACTCGTGGGTTCTTGGCCTCTGTGATAAAAAGAATTTTAACACATGCCAGTCAGGAACAAAAGACAGGAATTTATTTAGGAAAATAAGGGACTCGGGAAACAGGTGAGCAGACATCTTCCTGGCCTTGCAAGCAAGAGAAGCAAGAGAGAGAGTCTTTGCATCCTTCAGTCCTTATATAGACTTCCAAGAGGGGTTGGCAGAAGATGTTTGGACCCCCTCTTCTCAGGTATAGGTGGTCATTCCAAGAAGGAGTGGGCACAGAAGAAGTCCAGACCTCCCCATTCAAAAGATGAGAGGTCCTTGGCTGAGATCTGACCTTTGTCCTGAATCTGAGCTGGGGGCAGGGATCCAGGGTATTAAAGGTGTGGCCCACTGAGACTTCTGCCTAAGATTTGGGCACACCCTATAGGGTGGAGTTAGCTTATGAACTCTGCAGATTTTTTTTTTTTTTTTTTTTTTTGCGGTACTAGGAATTGGACTCAGGGGCATTCTACCTCTGAGCTATACCCCAGCCCTATTTTTTATTCTTTATTTTTGAAACAGGGTCTCACTAAGTTGCGGAGTGTCTCACTAGGTAGCTGAGGCTGGCCGTGAGCCTGGATCCTCCAGTCTCAGCCTCCCAAATGCTGGGATTACAAGTGTGCGCCACCATGCCCGGCTGAACTCTCCAGATTTTAAAACTATATTTTTCCTTTCCTTCCCAATGTCTCCTTTCTGCCTAAATTGTATTCCTTCTACTCTACCTCAGCAGGGTGACATGGGGTGGCTAGTCTCCTTTCTTTTTGAATCCTTAGGTTCTTGCTATTTCATTGGTGGGTGCTGGGTGATGCCTGGGCTTGACAAATAGTGAAACTTGCTTTGGGATTTTTTTTTTTTTTTTGCCAAGCATCCCAGGAAGTTCAGGTGTGAAGATAGGCCATTGTGATTAAAAAGTATAGGCCAAGCCGGGCGTGGTGGCGCAGGCTTGTAATCCCAGCATTCGGAAGGCTGAGATCGGAGGATCGGGGTTCTCAGCCAGCCTCAGCTACCTAGTGAGGTACTCCGCAACTTAGTGAGACTCGGCTTCAAAAAAATAAAGAATAAAAAATAGGGCTGGGGGGTATAGCTTGGAGGTAGAATGCCCCTGAGTTCAATCCCCAGTACCGCAAAAAAAAAAAAAAAAGCATAGGCCAGGCCTATTGAGAACCTAAGAAAAGGACAGACCAGATAGAACATTGTGATTAAAAGTGTGACCTATTAAGAGCTTTTTCCTAAGAAAGAGCAGAACCTGAAAGGTGAAGTGAAGGATTATGAAGTTTCTAGAGTTTAAAAAACAACAACAACAACAAAAAAAAATTTTTCTTTTCCCTCCCAATTTCCCAATTCACCTCCTTTCTACCTAATATTTTATTTCTCCTCTCCTACCTCAGTAACACTGCTTTTTATTTCAGTATTTGTTATCAGGACCATATTTCTAATCTTATTCTGGTTTTTCATGCTTTTCCTTTCAAAATCCATCATTTTTCTGTGATAATTTATTATCTTCAACCTGTAATCTCAGTCACTGCATCCTCGTATCAAAAGTTGGAAATTCCTGATTAATAGATGACTGTTTTTAAGTGAGCAAAAACATCATTTTGAGTACAGTGCCACACCATTCATTTGCCTAATGTGCAGCCTGTGTACCAGACTGGGGTACCAAAAATATTTTTGAAAATTTTTATATTTGTTCTCAAAAAGTGGTTCAGTATATTAAGGAGAAAATTCAGAACTTATTTTGATGTTTTCATGCTTATCTTAAAATTTAGGTGTTTTTTTGACAACATCAAAAATATTTAGGGTAGGAACATAATAATTTCACCCTTATCACTATAACTTAGGGTCAGGAGACATCTTAACCAGGGCCTGCTTTAATATTACTTCCTGGTAATAGATGTGTGTAGCATTTTCACAACACACCTAGGAAAGGAAACTTATAAATGAAAACTTTGCCACATAGAAAATGTAAATCTGGACATGACTATTTCAATCTCTATGCAGCAATCTCTCTAAATAAATATCACAATCTCTCTAAATAAATCTCTTCCTGAATAAATATGAGAGAGAGAGAGAGAGAGAGAGAGAGAGAGAGAGAGAGAGAGAGAGAGAGAGAGAAAGAGAAATACCCAGGACAAACTGCCAGAGACATTCTTCCCTCTCCTCCCTTGGAATTGAATTCTTCAGTCAACAAGTAAATTTTCTTGGCAAATTATTTCTTAAGTTTCTAGTTGCTTCCCAGTATTTTTACATGAATGCCTTTACTGTAACTTCAATATGTGCTGGAGGTAAACCATATATTATAAAGAATATTCAAAAGCCACAAAAATTAAAACTACTTATTTCTTGTATCTCTGGATAATGAGAACACTTTGTCTTTTCAGCAGATGGGAGAATTCCAAGACCCAGATTCTGTACAGTGGCTTCCAAGAAAGGGTACCCAATAGAATCTCTTTTCAGTGGCTTCCAAGAAGTGGTATCCAATGGAATTTCCAATACAGTGGCTTCCAGGACAGGGTACTCAGTGGAATCTCTGGAGAACATAAAGAGCAGTAGCAGTGACTGTGTTCGTCAGCTCTCTGTCACTGTGAAGACAATACTTGAGGTAAGCAACTTGACAGGAGGAAAGACTTGTTGGGCTCAAGGGTTCAGAAGCTTTAGTGCATGATTGCTTTGGGCCTGTTACTGTAGTGGGAGCACATGGTGCTGGAGAAGGCCTGT
>PVLC010035390.1:0-16356 GCA_004027655.1 Graphiurus murinus | reverse complement strand
ATTGTGTACATATCCCATAGTTTTGTAATCCATTCATCTGTGGTTGGACATCTTGGCTGCTTCCATAGTTTGGCTATTGTGAATTGAGCTGCTATAAACATAGATACACATGCATCAGTCTGATAATTTGGTTTCCATTCTGTTGGGTATATACCCAGTAGTGGTATTGCTGGGTCATATGGTAGGTTCACTCCCATTCTTCTGAGGATCCTCCATACTGTTTTCCACAGTGGTTGCACAAGTTTGCAATCCCACCAACAATGTATTAGGGTTCCCACTTCTCCACACCCTCGCCAGCAGTGTCATTTTCTTAGACAATATTTGGTATTCAATCTAAGATGATTGTCCAGAAGATTAGAAAGAAAATTATGGCTAAAAGCAAAGGAAACTTACAATTAAAAAAAAGATTATCAGAATGTCTAGATAATTAAGTTTTCAGACCCAGATATAAACTCTTTTTTAATATTTTAACAATGTAAAAAATTAAAGAAAGCAAAAACTAAGAACATTTATAGCTGGAACATTAAAAAACACAATGAGAATTGGGATGGTTGTAATCCCAGTACTTGGGAGGCTGAGACAGAAGGATCCGGGTTCTTGGCCAGTCTCAGCTACTTAGTGAGGCCCTCTGCAACTTAGTGAGACCCTGTTTTAAAATAGAGAATAAAAATAGGGCTGGAGGTGTAACTTGGAGGTAGAATGCCCCTGGGTTCAATCTCCAGTACTGCAAAAAAAAAAATGAGTAAATTTAAAATCTTGTTACCTGCAAACAGAAACAATAATAATTATGAAGGGAGGAGGAGAGAGGGGGAGAGAGGGGGAGAGAGCACACATTCTCAAGAGAAAGCCTGTATCTACAAAACAGAGGAAAGAAAATTCAACCCAAAGAAAGTAAGAGGGATGATATAGTAAGAAGAGATTGAGAGATTAGTGACAAATAGTACAATAGCAAAATAAAATAAAATTTTAAGGATTCTTCCAAAATCTAATAAAATTCATAAATCTACAATAATTTTCTCAACAAAAAAGAATCAACTATTCAAAATCAAACATGAAAATAGCACTCCACTGAATAATATGAAAATAGGAGGGGAAAATAATTTTTATAATTCTGTTTTAAAACAAATATGTGGACCTGTACATTATATGGATAACTTTCAAAAAAGTTGTTTTTCAAGCTTAAAAATAAATAAAAAAATCTGAAGAGTTGTGTAAATAAGAAATAAATTGAATATAGGATATATTTTTAAAATCTCACCATACAAAATTCAGGCCCACAAAACTTCATTAATTAAATCTCCTAAACATTTAAGAAATATTAAAGCAATCTTATATAAATCCTTCTAAGCATTTTTCAGAAGAAATCTTACTTTATAAAACTAGCCTAATTTTGATAAAGAACAAGAACACTAAGGAAGAAAATGAAGAATTACAAATGGTAAACAAAATATTAACAACCAAAATAAAAAAAAATTGAAAAGGATTAGACATTGTAATCAAGGTTGATTTTTTTTTGGGGGGGGAACACATTATTATGTTCACACTTGGATATCAATCAGTGTAATTCATCAGATTAGCAGAATGAGAAAATCTACACAATTAGCTCAATAAAGCCAGAAAAGGATAGCTGAAATACATGAATTCTAATTAACATTTCTTAGCAAATTAAAAATAGAAGAAAATTAAGGTGCTAAATGTTATATAATAAAAACTGCTTTAAAAATCATACCAGATGGTGAAATGTTGAACATTTATCTTTATGACTAGAAACCATGCAGTATGGTTACAATCACTTCTAGTATATTAATAGAGGTATTAGGGCAGTGTATATGAAAAATTAATAAAAGGCAAGTATTGGAGAAGTGAAACTTAAATTTTTAATTGGTGCATTGTAATCATATATCTTAATGAGATACAAGCTGATAAAGGCATACATGCACACAACACTCATTTAGCCCTTCCCCAATTCCCATCCCATTCCTTCCTCCCTGGCCCCTTCTCATGTTTGGCTTAGTGATTGACTTTGATATGTTTTTGAATGTACATCATGTGCATTAGGGTGTTTCCCTCTTCCCTCATCCCATCAGCTTCAGTTAGGTTGCCTTCTTTGCTCATTTAAGGCTTCTCCTTCTTTGTCTTGAGTTCTTCCTGTGATCCATTTTCTCCCTAGATTCTGCATATTAGGGAGAGCATCTGAGTTTTTACTTTTTGTAACTGACTAATCTCACTTAGCATAATGTTTTCCAGTTCTATCCATTTCCCTGCAAATTACATGATTTTGTTCTTTATGGCTGAGTAAAATTCCATTGTATATATAGTTTTGTAATCCATTCATCTGTTGATGGACATCTTGGCTAGTACCACAGTTTGGAAATTGTGAATTGTGTGATTACAAATATAGATTCACATGCATTAATCTGGTAGTTTGGATTCCATTCATTTGGGTAGATATACAGAAGTGGTATTGCTGGATCATATGGTAGGTTCATTCCCATTCTTTTTAGGATACTCCATACTGCTTACCAAGTGGTTGCAGTAATTTGCAATCCCACCAACAATGTATTTGAGCTCCCATTTCTCCACACCCTCGGCAGCATTTGTCATTGTTTTTGTTCTAAATAATTGCCATTATAATTGGGGTTAGGTGAAATCTCAGGGTAATTTTAATTTGCATCTCTCTGATTGCTAATAATGTAGAACATTTTTTCATACCTTTATTGGCCATTTGCATTTCTCCTTTTGGGAAGTGTCTATTTAGTGCACTTGCCCATTTTTTATTGGGTTATTTGTTTTCTTAGTGGTGAGTTTCTTGAGTTTTTTGTATATTACAGATATTAGTCCTGTATAGGAGAAGTAGTTAGCAAAAATTTTCTTCCATTCTGTCTGCTCTCTGTTGAGATTCTTGATAGGTTGTTTCCTTTGTTGCACAGAAGCTAGTCAGTTTAATGCAATCCTACATAATGATCCTCTTTTTAATTTATTATGCTTTGAGGTCTTATTGAGAAAACATTTACCTGTGCCTATGTTTTGAAGTGTTGGAATTATGACCTCTTCAAGTAGCTGCAAGGTCTCTGGTCTGACTTTCAGGTCTTTGAGCCATCTTGAATTGACACTTGTGCAGGGTGAGAAAGTGGGTTTTATTTCCATTTTTCTGCATATAGTTAACCAGATTTGCCAACACCATTTGTTGAAGAGGCTATCTTTTCTCCAGTGTATGTTTTTGGCCACTTTGTGAAAAATCAATTGGCTGGAAGATACGAATTTTGTTTAGGAAGGCTAAATAAATTTAATTAAATATAAACATTTTCAAAAATTTAACACTCAACATTTAAGAATAAGTTTCATAATATTTATTGATGTTTTGCAAATAAAAATATATAACAGTTTAGAGCAAACCCACATAGATGGATATATCCTTTCCATTGGAGTAAAATACCCATTGAAGGATTTATTTGAAGGAATTAAATCACATGCTTGGAAGGGAGAGAAAGTCCAACCCTGATGAATCTATTAAAAATAAATTAGAAACACAATTATATTTGTTCAGATTTAAATTTGTCCTCTTCTTCCCACACATGTGAGACTGACTAGGTAAGAATCAGGTAAAGTCAGAAGTACACTTTGGAAAGTATACTCTTCTGGTCACAAAGCAGGTGGAAGAAATGATTTGGGATGAAAATGTAAGCATTATCTTGTAAACACTCCATGTACAATGATCCTTATCTCCTGGGGTGAATGGGGATCATTGTTTTAGTCCTACTCACATCTTTTTCCTTAAAGTGAGAAATATAAATATTTATCTAAATTGTCTTTGATGGGTGTTTAATATTTAGTGCTGATTTCATTTAAACTAATAAGCACAAAGCCATTTGGAGACATAATGAGACAACACAAAGGTGTTTTACATTTTTGGCAAAAAGGATTGAAGGACATATTTTTCATATTCTGATCACACAGCAAACAGCTCCTTCTGATTCATTTCAGCTTTTCAAGTAAAATGTTGTGTTTTCACATTGTAGGTAGTAAGGTCAACTGGTGCGTGGCTCTGCAAAGTGTCTTATTTTTAGAATCAAAGAAGATGCTAGTAAAAGGTCTTGCCTGTAGACTTCATTCATATTCAAGTTGTCTAAATTGTAAAGATTTACCTTAAATGCCTTCTATTCTACAAGCTACTTAATTACATGATTTCGCTGTCAATCCATCAAATTCATATTAATTGTGTATTTTTCTCAATCTGTCTTCTGCAATATTTCTCAAACATGATTTAAAAATTAAAAGAAAAAATGCGTTATCTATTTTAAATTCTTTAAATGAAAGCTTTATTTTTCTTAAAAAGGCACTTAAAATTTGAGATGTTAAGAAATAGAGCATAATAGATGTGATGTTGGGGAACAAATTATTAATGTCATATAAAAAGACAAATTTTTTGTCTTTTTCTAGAAATATATTATTAAAGAAATGATATACTTCTATGCTAATAGCCATAAGATGAATATTGAATGAAAGAAATTAAGGATTAAGAGACATGCAGAAAAAAAATTCAAATTTTATCCAGTGGTATCATTTCCTCTTGATCTAGACTTCACTCCTTTCATAAGCAATTCTATGTGTCATCATGGAAAATACACAGGATTGAATAAAAAGAGCAAAATCATCAGGAAACAAAGAAGCTTGAATTTTAGTAAAAAAAAAAAAAAAAAACTTTTGCTAATTCTTTGCTGACATTCAGAAAAATATATTTTAAACTTTTTTTATTAATTGGTGCATTGTAATCATACATCTTTGTTAGGTACAAGCTGATAAAGGCATATATGCACACATTTCTCATTTAACCCCTTCCCCAATTCCCACCCCACTCCCTGGCTCTCGCTCCTTCTCAATTTCAATTTAGTGATTGACTTTGATATATTTGTGAAAGTACATCATGTGCATTAGGGTGCCGCCTTCCCTCACCCCTGTCCATCACCTTCAGTTAAGTAAACTTCTTTGCTTATCTAAGGTTTTTCCTTTTTCATCCGCAGTCCCTCTTTATGCCTCATCTTCTCCCTAGCATCCGCATATTAAGGAGAACATATGCTGTTTTACTCATTGTGACTGACTAATCTCACTTAAGATAATGTTTTCCAGTTGTATCTATTTTCCTGCAAATAACATGATTTTGTTCTTCTTTACGGCTGAGTAAAATTCCATTGTGTACATATCCCATACTTTTGTAATCCATTCATCTGTTGATGGACATCTTGGCTGCTTCCATAGCTTGGCAATTGTAAATTGTGCGGCTCTAAATATAGATACACATGTGTTGGTCTGATAGTTTGGTTTCCATTCTTTTGGGTAGGTACCCAGAAGTGGTATTGCTGGATCATATGGTAGGTTCATTCCCATTCATCTGAGGATCCTTCATACTGTTTTCCAAAGTGGTTGCACTAGAAAAATCAGTCCTTAAATTCATCTGGAACAACAAAAAGTCCAGAATAGCCAAAGTAGTTCTTAGCAACAAGAACCATGCAGGAAGTATCACAATACCTGACTTCAAACTTTACTACAAAGCCACAGTAATAAAAAAAAAAAAAAGCATGGTATTGGCACAAAAACAGACACATAGACCAATGGAGCAGAATAGAAGATTCAGAAACAGACCCACATGCTTACAGTGAATTGATTTTTGACAAAGAGGCCAAAAATATACAGTGGAAAAAAGATAGCCTCTTTAACAAATGGTGTTGACAAAACTGGTTAATCATATGCAGGAAAATGGAAATAAACCCCACTCTCACCCTGCACAAGAGTCAATTCAAGGTGGATCAAAGACCTGGAAGTCAGTCCAGAGACGTTGCAGCTACTTGAAGAGGGCATAAGGTCAACACTAGAACACATTTGCACAGGTATTTTAAACTTCTATCAAATGAATGCTTCTTTTTTTTTTTCCATTTTTTTTCTTGAATGCTATATAACATCTAAGGAAAGTAAAAGAATTCATGAAGAGCAATAAGCACATTATGTTAAATAAAAACCAAAATCTGATTTCAATAATAATTCAAGTTATATGATGAAAAATGTTCAAAAATCCCTAAAAGTATTATAGGTTAAAATGGCAAATACATAAGAAAAACTGCATTATTAATACTACTTGTTCCTTTTGTGAGTACATAGATGTAAACTTCAGTAACTCAAAGGTGACCAAGTTAAAAAAAATGTCAATGTGGAAGGAGAAAATAAAAGAAATGAGATGATGGATTTACAAATATGTATTATTCTATTAAGCAAGGTATGCAATTCTTTAACAAATGACACAAATCTAATCAAGAGCCAGCAAATACTTATTTACCATTCAATATCTCTGGAAGCCAGCCCCTCTCAATCACTACGCATGTCTTATTTAAACATTTAGAATTTCTTGTCATATTGATGATCTACTGAGCTATTACTGTCAACAGGTCACCTATCAGATTTCTGCTTCATACTTCTTGCCATAGTACTTTTATAAAATGCAAAATTCTCTCTAATATGTGGAAGCTAGGGAGAAAGTGGGTAATAAGAGGAACTCTAGACAAAGAAGGAGAAATCTTAGATGAGCAAAGAAGGTGATGGGAGGTGGGAGAGGGGGAAACACTCTAATACAGATGATATACATTCACAAACATATCAAAGTCCATCACTAAACCAAACATGAAAGGGAGGGAGAAGGGAGGGAATAGGGCAGGAATTGGGGAAAGGTTAAATCAGAGAAGGGTACGAGTATACCTCTACCAGCTTGTACCTAACAAAGGTGTATGATTACAATGCACCAATAAAAATGCATCAATACAAATATTTAAAAAACATGATGTACTTACACAATTATATCAAGATCACTCATTGAACTGAACTTGAGAGGGAGGGAGGGTGAGGGAGCGGGGTGGGAATTGGGGATAGGGTCAGATGAAAAATGTGTGCACATTTGTCTTTATCAATTTGTACCTAACAAAAATGTATAAATACAAAGCATGAATTATTACAATAAAAAAGAGAATAAGAAAAAAAAACAAATATTTAAAAAAACATATTATGCTTAAAAAAACAGATAAAGTATTCCCTGTTGGATTGCATGGGAGAATAGTGCTATGATTGAGGATTAACAAATGTGTTTGCAGGTGATACAAATTTTTCTTAGAAATAATTTTTCATATCAACTTATGTCATTCTTTTTTATTTATTTTTTATGTAATCATGCACCTTTGTTAGGTATAAACAGATAAAGGCATACATGCACACAATTCTCATTTAACCCTTCCTCAATTCCCACCCCACTTCCTCTCCCTCCCTCCTTCTCAAGTTCAGTTTAGTGATTGACTTTGATATGTTTGTGAAAATACATCATGTGCATTAGGGTGTTGCCCTCTCCCCTCCATCACCTTCAGTTAAGTCACCTTCTTTGCTCATCTAAGGTTTCTCCTTCTTTGTCTAGAGTCCCTCTTATGTCCTACTTTCTCTCTAGCTTCTGCATATTAGGTAGAGCATATGATTTTTTACTTTTTGTGACTGACTAATCTCACTTAACATTCTTAAGAGAGTATATATTTTTGAAATAGTAGATATAAGCATTTAAAAGCCCAGTGGGTGGCTGCCTTTACATGAACAACTTAATATTTGAGAAGCAGTTGGATGCAGATTTCTGCATTTTGAAACTTAAATTTCCCCATTGTATTTATGTAGTCTGTCTTAGATGGCAGGCCAAAAGAACACTTGTTTGGAGAAGGGGAAGAAAATGAGATTGTTTTAGAAAAGGATATGACCAAGCTTCTCTCCCTTTTTGAATGAGAGTGAGAAGAGGGGCGGGGAGAGGAGGGGAGAAGAAAGAGGAGGAGGAGGAGGAAGAGGAGGAGGAGGTATTGTGCTTTTATTATAGATATTGTAGATGGAAGACCATTTGATAGCTTGACATTTCTTTAGAGCATATTTAAATTTGTATTGACAGACTAAAAATATGTGATTAGATCACAAGCAAGTATTCCTAGCTTTAGAATACATGTAAACGGCCCTCATTATCAATCTCTTACATAATTGTAAAAATCACTAGTGTAGGGAAAAGAGCTTGTGCGTTTAATTTAGATAGACTAGGTTTTTTTTTTTTTTTTTTTTTTTTTTTTTTTCGGTACTGGGGATTGAACTCAGGGGCATTCTACCTCCGAGCTACACCCCCAGCCCTATTTTTTTATTCTTTATTTTGAAACCGAGTCTCACTAAGTTGCGGAGTGCCTCACTAGGTAGCTGAGGCTGGCCTCGAACCCGGATACTCTGGTCTCAGCCTCTCAAATGCTGGGATTACAAGCGTGCGCCACCACGCCCGGCTTAGATAGACTAGGTTTGAATTTGCTTTGTCTTCAACTTACAAGTTGTGTGACCTCTTTTTATAAATTCCCTTTAACCATAAATCTTATAGTTAGCTATCCTGAGATGCTTAGGAAGTCTCAGATTCTCACTTTTGCAAAGGCTATTTTCAGTGTCTGGAATGGCTTTTCCTCTTTATTAATTTAAAATCTTAAGACAGCTCCTATCTCCAAACATTTGAGATGTCATCCCTTCTCTACCTCCTAATTCGCTATTACTGAAGAAGGTCTCCTTCTAGCTGCTTTAACTGCATGCCTTGTTTTTTCTTATCATGCACTGAACTTGTGCTAATAAACCTTAAGCCTGTTTATGTTCTGTAATGCGCTCTAATAATAATTTTTAATTTCTAAAAACCAATACAAATATATTCATTCATTAAATATTTTTTGATTGCCCAAAAAAGTCCATGGGGATTTTCTAAGGATGTTGTGTCCATCATTTTACTTACTTTACTGTGCTATGTACCAGTGGTATAGAAAAAGCAAATATATACATCTATGTCTGAAAATAATATAAAATGTATGTAAGTTAAATAATCCATAATAGGTTTAAGTATAGACATCAATTTCTTCAACACTTGATTTGTGGCCAGAACATACCACATGGTATATTTTCTTCTGGTTGTATAATAACAAAAATACCTGTGAGATCAAATTATTTTTGAGCAAGGAAGGCTGGTTGTAGTTGAGCATAGAGTTAGGCAAGAGCAGAGTATGTAAGGTTTCATAAGAATGGCAAAGTCTTTGTCTTTTAATATAAATGTAATAGAAGTTACTATGAAAGTTTGATCAGAGTATTAACTGACTTGTATGTTGAAGCTCTTTGCAGTTGGACTGTTGAAGTAGAAAACTGGGGCCTAGGAAGAAGGATGTTGCAATTATCCAGATAATGTTAAATGAAGAAATAATGATGCATTGACCTACTGGTATGAGGTAATTATAAATTTATTTGTATGCGACGTTACCTTAACCAGTTTGTGCTTGGAGCAAGGCTCAGCCTGCTAAATAAGGGATGTGTGACATTTCTCGCTTTATATTATTTTATTCTGGAAATTTGGGCTTTGCTTCCACATTAAAAAAGGTTTTATAAGAGGCTCAGGATGCTGTCATCAGGAGAACAAAGGCCTAGGCCTGGCTCAGAGGTATCCATTAACTCTACAAATACCGGCAGCTGAGTCAAGAGAACTTAGGTAATTCATTTACACTTTTGTATTTTTTCCACTGCTCCCCTAATCTTAGCAAACACTATAGGAAATAGCCTTTCCAGATAAAGATGTACCCACTTAACTCCAGGAAAAACAAAGCTGTAAAAATTCCTTTTTTTGTATACCTTGTTGTAATGAGCATAAATATCACTCATGAGATAAATTAAAACAGATGCATCTCAACATACACGGTGTGTAAGCATACTCTCACTCGCTCTCGACCTCGTCTCGATCCCCACCTAACGAGGGACCCCCCAGGCTCTACTGCTTCTTTGAGGGCTGGCCCCCGGCATTTGTATAATCATATTTTATGTTACAAATGATATTTATATATTATATTACATATAGTACATGTTGTAGGAACATATTTAAATATTGTATATTATAAGTACATATTATATATTTGAATAAGCAACATACTTAATATATGTGAAATAATATGTGAAATTATATATATAAATATTGCTATAGCATTATCAGTATCTATGTACTTGTATATTTTTTATAAAAATCAACTACTTTTTCATTCATATTAATTAGTTATTTAAAATTTAACTATAAATAATTATAAATTAGTATTAAGTAGTAATAATTTAGCTTAAAGTTTATGATCATAGGACTATATGATTTTTAAGTGCTCATAAAGGCATTATTTTTATCTTACCTGTGTATCCATAATTATTTATCAAAGTTCATAAAAAAGTGAAATGCAGCAATGAAAATATGACATTCCCAAGAATATGCAGAACTGAGACAGTTATTAGCAATATTTAATACATGTGAGAAAAAAATTTATTTTATTTTATTTAACTATATGAAATAAAAGATATGCTACTTAGAAATTTTTAGATACTTAGTAATGAGATTTTTATTAGCCTATCATTTGAAATATGTCAATTTTATTTAATGCATTTAAGTAAATTTAGAGTAATTATTAATTTTATGTATAATTATTTTTATATAAATATGAAAAAATAGTTATGTAAGTCAGAGAAATTTATTTCTTCTGTACCTAAAGTGAGACCTAACATCATTAACAGAACAATTTCTGGATAAATAAGAATTTTAGTTGTTATTAACTTTCCAGAAATCAATGGTTATTTCAATTCTGTACACTAAAATCTAAGTTGTGTATCAAACTATTCACTTAATCAGCAAAAAGATAAGAATGTAACAGATGAACTCTTAAGATTTTAGATGTCTTAATTGATTTTATCTCCATGGTAACTATCTTATGAAAGTTAGAAAATTGTTAAAATGAGGAAATACTCAGTTCAGAAAAAATTTCATCATCTATCCCTAGCCCAAATAAGATATATTTTTTATTTCAGATTGACCTCTAAAAATTGTATACACTTTCAACAGCCAACAAGATTTTTACAATTCAAGACAGTCAATTAAATTGTAACTATGAATCATAAATAACTGAATATAAAGTTTTGGCTTTGTTTATGGAACTTTCACTGATAGTTTTGTAACTCTTACCTTCCTGCCATCTCTATAAGAGACCAGGTAGTTAGACTGTGGATAATCACTCTTCTCTGGGGGACCTAAGTATTATTGTGACAATAAAAAGACAGAATTGGACTGTAAAATCTACATTCTACTAGCTCTCAGGTAATATCAGTTACATCTTTTGTGAGTGAAATCCTTTCATCACTTATTCCAATCACATTTATCATTTATCTAAATTCTAAGTATGAAGGATTTCATGTCAAGTAAGCATCTTATGAATTTGATAACATTAAACTCAGTTGTGAAATAGAAAAGTAAAGTGGTCTCTTTCAATTTTTGCTTTGGCAGTCTTCTATCTTAACAACTCGACTAATTTGGCTCCATAAATCAGCTTCCCTGGATACTACATATTGTTCCCCAAAGCTAGAAATTTTTGTTGCTACATTTAGAGCAAAATTTTGTGTTTCATACAAACTCCTCTCAGTACTAAACCATCTTGCAATTAGATCCACAAATATAACCAAGTAGTATAATTAAGACTTCTAAAAAGACTTCTAGGAGTCTATCACACCCTTTTAAGGCAAGGGTAAATATAATAGAGTGTCTTTTTAAGGATATTGACCTTATAATAGTTGTTTACATTGATCATACTCAATAGTGCTTCTACACTAAACATCACGTGTTCAAAATTTGCTCTTTTTACTAGTTTTATATAGATGTGATACTTACATGTCTATCCTATTTCGGATACCTCATTCATTCAGATCCTGCCACTTTTCCTGTTCCATTACCTGGATAATTCTCACTACCAGACTCACAGCTTCGATTTTACCCAACTCTTGTGTTATTCATGTTCTTCTTTTTCCTAAGCATAACCTCTTCTTCAATTGTGTATCCTTCCTATTCTTCCTGCTAATCCAAAAGAGACAAAATTAGTATTTTTCATTAGAAATATAGGAAATAAAATGAAAGATTTTAATATAACGAAACCATCATTTGCCTACAGGAATAACTAGTGCCACTAGAGTACTAGTTATATAGAGTAAAGATATATCTATATCTATATCTATATCTATATCTATATCTATATCTATATCTATATCTATATCTATATATATATCTGTTAACCACCATCCATAACTACTCTTGCAAGTGATAAATCCAGAAATGGCCCTTATTTCCTTTAATAGATTCATATTTTCATTGTTGACTTTAGAAGTTATATTCTACTAAAAGTCTTAACTTTTGCTAAGTGTTAAATGCTGCTAAAATCGTAGTTGAACCTTATAATATATAAGTATTATTGTGACAATAATATGACACTGCAGATGTCTATTATATTGCTTGATATAGTTCAGAATTACATAACAAGCTATTAAAATACAGCATTCTTTCACTGTGTGCATTTTGAGGGTATTCTCCAGTGTAAATTCAATATGGTCAGCCTAAACTACTTTATATTAATTCAAATTGATTAATATTGTATGCTAAGCATTTTCCACTAATAATATAATAAACATACTATTCTGTTTTGCATATTTTGTTTCTGTGAAATTTTCATTTAAATTACATATTTTTATTTATGCCGTTACCCTGTACTCTTTCTTATTCAGAAAGACCTTTGTTGCATTGTTCCATATTGTTTTATTTTTATATTGGTCTCAGGGGGAAAAACATATTTCAAATCTATTCTTTTACTTAACAAAGTAAGATACTGTCTTTGGAATTCTGTACTTCATTTTGATGACTTTAGTAGATAAGCTTTTTTTTAAATCATATATAGTATGATCTCCAAAACTTCTATAAAGAAGGAGCATTTTGTCATGTAGTAGAGTCAGAGACCTTCATGAAAATTGTTACCAAGAGGTGAAATCATGAATAACATTCAACAATTTCTAGACAAATACATAACATACTCTTCTTTATTGATTTTTCACATATACAAATTTCACATATGTTATATATATATATATATATATACACCTCACAAATTTTAATAAATACTTGTCAACAATTTCAATTTAGATTTTTCTTTATATGAGATAACTAAGAAAACTAGATTTAACTGGAGCGATAAAACAACTATATAAACACTGTGATCCTCCTCTAAAATACATTAAGAATTCTAGCTATTCCAATTTATAATTTTTTAAAAATAACTCAATTTGTGGGAAAAATAATGTGGCATAATCTTCTACTGTCACTCTATTTTTATTTAATTAAATATAAACAACTTTAAAGAAGAAAAATATGAAGAGTTGTGTGTGTAGATAAGCAGTGTTTCCTAACAGGTATAAAAGTTCCGATCAAACAGAAAGATGTGATCCATCTGATGGATTCTACTTGGCAGAGTCCTGGTGGTATGCATTATAAGCAACATTTAAAATGCAAATGCTAATCTTTCAGAATGGCAATGATTAACATAAAATATTTTGCCCTAAAATATCTGAAACATATTTGTTCTCACACACATACACACACACACACACACACACACACACACACATTCATTGATTTGGGTCAAATTTTGTGTTTGGGGGGAAATAATCTAGGAACAATTACTAGGAACAGATTGACTTTCAGTATTCTTTATTTTGAAACCGAGTCTCACTAAGTTGCGGAATACCTCACTAGGTAGCTGAGGCTGGCCGCGAACCCCGATTCTCCGGTTTCAGCCTCCCGAATGCTGGGATTACAAGCGTGCGCCACCACGCCCGGCTGACTTTCAGTATTAATGTAATATAAACATAAATCTGTAAAAGTGTAAAATGTTAAAATTATTTTGGGTGTGTTACATGTTTTAATTCTTTATGTCCTATAAATTTTATTTTATTATGCCAATGATCATAAAAACACTATCATGCTAAATCAGAATATTTGGGGCCCTTCATATAGATTTATAATTAATGAACTGTGCCAATATTTAAAGTGAAAGAATTTTATTGAGTACAAAAGAAAAAGTGTTATTATGTTACTATATTATTATTATATTATTTTGGGGAAATATAAAAGTATTCATACACAATCATATACATATGTATATTTTCATGTATACTTAATATTAAAATTTTTTGGCACCTACCAGAACTCACTGAGTGTTATACTCTGATGTTTGCATGATTTATGTGTGTGAGTATACATACTTTTTCCATTATTTACAGGCATACTGACGTATACAATGAGAAGCAAAGTACTTCAGCAAGCCATTGGTTTGCTGCCTGTAAAACCCACTTCATTTAAAAAATCACATTATGATTTTTTTTAGTTTATTATTTTTATTTTATTTATTTGTTTGTTTGTTTATTTATTTTATAATAATTGGTACATTATGATTAAATTCATGGATATGTGAGATTTTTTCCCATAAAGGAAAAGAGTGATGGAAATTGAATTTCTTATCATGCTGAATCTTGTCACTTTACAAAGTGTGATTTCTTATAGGTGCATAGCATCCATCATTCTTCTTTTCATAAGATAGGATACATACACTCTAGAGACATCCTGTTAAAGAGAGATTCACAATATGGCAAATGTGGCTGAAATGCCCATTTAATCCAACATATTTTAATGCAGTAAATAAATTTGTGTAGTGAATGAAAAAACTGGTGTAGTGTGAGATCACTTGGCATGGTAGTCTATATTAAATGAAACATCCCTTTAAATTAATTCTTCACCATCTGTTGTATACTCTAATTTTAAAAGACCATAATTTACAATTGCAAAAGTAGGTAAGAAACAAATTATTGAACTGCATATTTTTGTGCTATATTCAACTGAATGTGCATCTGTTCTGTTTATCTCTGGAATATTAGATGCTAATTGGGAGACATTCACCTCTCTTCATATACAAGGATAAATTTTGGGAGAAAGAAAATTAAAAAGTATTCTTAAGGTGATAATTTGATGAAACTGTGAAACTATTACAATTGGACAGTAATTAATAATGAATTTCAACAATTAGTATTTATAATAATTTGTGTAATATTTTATATAAAATACTAAATCATGAAGTGGTTGTCCAAATTACTCTTCATGAAAGACAATTATTTTAGGTTGATTTAAATATTGAGTCATTTTTTTTCTACCTAAGAGGCTGTCTCTTATAGTTCAGTTTATTAACCATGAGGAAACAGGAAGCCTTAATTTTTGTAAATCACCAAAGTCTTTTACAATGAAACAAATGGAGTATGTATAGCTAATAACTCAATATTCATCTATAATTTTACATATTTTACTAAGAGAGCAACTCATGAAAACATTCTATGAAAAGTTATAGACTTTCACAATATACTCTATAACCTAATTATAGTCCTACAACTACTGCATAAGAAAAAAAACTATTTGAGACCCTATGTTAAAGATAGTATAGACAGATTAAATAGAATGAAAGGTTTTTAGTTTTTTTTTACTTGCACAGAGGAATCATATAGTATAATTACTCAGGAGCCCACAATTATTCAGAAGTGTGTATAACCCATCTCTAAAAGAAGAGATGGGAAATGGAGAATAGAGATAATTTTGAGAAGCCGTAAGTAATTTTTAGGGAAACTCAATAGGCCTGGAGAAGTCTGTTCTGCCTGCAAAATAGACAATAAAAATGTACACAAATCTGCAATATGGCAGCAAAGGATGAAGTGGACCAGCAGGGAAGCTATGGCGTGAGAGAGATTTGCAAAGATATGAATAGATGAAAGAATCATAAAAACAGAGGTGGTCAAATTAATCACCCTATGGAACTGTAAAATAACCTCCCTCTATTCTGTAAATTTTTCAACCGAATCTAAGCACAAAAATATTGCCAATATCTGAGCTACACTTTGGAGTCATTTGTCTATATCAAGTTATAATTAATTTTATTCTGCTATAATAAATACATTCCAATCTATTTACTGTACTAATACTAATGAGAAATTATTTTGCTCTAAAATGGTTATATTGATATTGAAATATCTAATATTACAATTAATGATTTTAGATATGTTTAAGATTTTATAAGCAGTAGCTTTCTTACATACTGTGGCTTGTATTCATAGATACTGTGCACAGTAACTTTTTGTATAATATGAATATTATTCTTACCCAATTTATAGTATTCCTGTGTTTTAAGCCTACTTTCTTCAAATGACAAGTGTGGGAAGCAAAAAGATTCTTTTAATAAGCATGTAGACATGAGGAGCTGATGGCTACTTTAGGCAGTTAATTCAGCCAGTTTGTAAGCAGCTGTTGCCCCACCCAGAGGATAGTAAAATTGTAAATTCCTTAAAGTCAAGTGCTTCAAGGTTTTTGACCCACACCCATGCCTTTGTTTTCCACCATTTACATAGGAT
>PVLC010035389.1:0-16382 GCA_004027655.1 Graphiurus murinus | reverse complement strand
TTTTTTTTTTTTTAGGTTTAGGGAAAAGAATCTAAATGTGAATATGTATAGATCCTATAAGAATGACAGTTATTCACTTGGAATATAGTAGAATAATTGTCTCCTTTTCTACATTCAGAAAGTTTCAAGCAATGATTGATCATTTAGGGGTGAGGATATTAAAAATGTACAGCATAAGAAAGTAAACCTAGTCCTGAGAAAATATGAGAAGTGAACCAATATACTTGGTGGATATAAAAAATAAAATAGAGCTGAGTATGGTGGTGCACACTTATAATCCCAGTACTTAGGAGTCTGAGACAGGAGGATCACAGGTTACAGCCAGCTTCAGGTACTTAGTGAGGCCCTCAAAATAAAGAATAAAAATTAGGGCTGTGCATATGGATCAAAGTAGAATGCCCTGGGTTCAATCTCTAGTACTGAAAAAAAAATAAATAAATAAAATATAAATATAAAATAAAATAAGAATTCTCATAACCAGGATCTGAAAAATACTGGCTTTTATGTAAATAGAGTTAGAACTATTTCCACATATGATAAAAATTTAATAAAGAAATAATTGTCTCTTCCAAATAAAATAGTTCCAAAATATATTAATTTAATTGATGTTAGCTTTTATAAATCTCAACCTGAAAATTTTTCAGATTTCATTTTACTCTCATCTGCAATTTCTCCTTTTCTACATTCATAAAAAATATCTTTTAAGTTATAAAATTTTTCTAAATCATTAATATTCAGCTATTTTTGCATTTCTTTCTAGTCTTAGGTAAGCAGAATAATAATGTTTTATGGGATAGTAGACTATTACTGCCCACTTATTACCCTGTTACCTACTAATTTTAGCTATGAAACATAATTGACAATTCAGAAATAATTCCAGCAAGATGTAGAGATGTATTTCTGGTGTATCACTGAACCAGCAGAATAAAAGCGTAGCTACTGGCTTCTTTGCTATGTCATTTGTACTGCTGTGCTTCTAATGTGAAAAGGAAATTGAATAATATTGTCACTTGGACAGCTTTTAGATATATGGCCATAAAGTTTTTGGCAAAGTGGGGAATTCCTTCTTTCTTTTCTTTTTTTTATTTTTTACCATTTTGCTTTTGAAGTTTCTTAGAATGTGAGAGTTTGCATATAAAATAGATAAGATAATATACAACTTTGGTATATTATGTACAAGGTATATTTTTGTATTTCATAGATTATTTTCAAACAAACTTTTAAACTCTGTATGGAAATTATAGGCCTACAAGCAAATGGACCTTCCACCAAGTGTTATATTAATAAGCAATACTAGCCCGACAAGTGTTTTCTGTGATTATTTGTCTGACATAGGATTAAGTAGCTCAAAGACCATGAATTCACTATTTTTGTTTTTAAGAACTACTTCTTTGTATTACTCCAGGCAAAGTCCCTATGCTAAATCTATAAGTAATGTAGGAACTCAAAGAGTCTTCATCTAGGCAATCAAGAGACATTGGTTTCTGTTTCAGTCAGCATTTCCACTACTGTAATAGAAAACATCTGACCATCAAAACTTAGAGGAAGGAGATTTATTTGTCCATAATTTTGGAAATTTCAGGAGTCCAGGCCATGTTAGGTCAGGTGAAGTCTGTGGAGCTGAAGGCATGGGGAGAGAGCAAAGACTCCCCTCTCACCTCATGGAGGCCAGAAGCAAGAGAGAGAAAACAAGGGGAGGAGGGGCTTTATAATCCCAAGGCCACACCCCTACGAAACCCTCCTTAGAAATTAAGCCTCTGTGTTCAAGTGTTGGTCCTATGCCCTCTTCAAGTAGCTGCAATGTCTCTGGTCTGACTTCCAGGTCCTTGATCCACCTTGAGTTGACTCTTGTGCAGGGTGAGAAAGTGGGGTGTATTTCCATTTTCCTGCATATGGTTAACCAGTTTTGCCAACACCATTTGTAAAAATCATGTTCTTTGCAGGGAAATGGATGCAACTGGAAAACATTATGTTAAGTGAGATTAGTCAGTCACAAAGAGTAAAGAAACATATGTTCTCCCTAATATGCAGATGTTAGGGAGTAGATGGGACATAAGAGCGTCCCCAGATGAAAAAGTAGAGACCCTCGATAAACAAAGAAGTAGACTTAACCAAAGGGAATGGACGGGGTGTGGGGGGGAGAGCATACTAAGGCACATGATGTACTTACACAATTATATCAAGATCACTCACTGAACTGAACTTGAGAGGGAGGGAGGGAGGGCGAGGGAGCGGGGTGGGAATTGGGGATAGGGTCAGATGAGAAATGTGTGCACATTTGTCTTTATCAATTTGTACCTAACAAAAATGTATAAATACAAAGCACGAATTATTACAATAAAAAAAATGTTAGCCAAAACAAACAAACAAAAAAAATTAAGCCTCACCTCCAACACGGCTGCCTTGTCTCTGTGAGATCTAGGGGGATAGTCTAAATCCATGTCATAACAATTTCACTAACATTTTCACAGCTAGATCACTCTAACACTAGGCAAGTCAGACCTGGTTTTCAAATTCTTGCTCTACAAAACAAAATGATTGTATTGAATTGTCAATGCACTAAAATTGTAGTATTGTCACATAACCATTTTCAATGGCTATTGGATTTTGTACATCAAGAATCAAAGAAGTGGTGGTTGCTTTCTTTACCATGATGAATAATGTTATGCTTGGATTTGAGTTTGTATATATATAAAACTTTGAGATCATTTTAAAACTTTGAAATTATTTTAATTTTTCTACTTGCATTTTATTTTGTATGATTATATGGTCCCATAAATTAGAATTAATTTACCAATAATAGATAATATATTACTCTATGTCACTATAGCAGATATGTAACCTCTAAATAAGTTTCCTCTAATGGTGAGGAGAATATAATTTAAAAAAAAATGAAGTTTGAATTCATATCACTTTCTTGCAGGTAGAAACTACCTTCTAAGAAAATAGCTTGGCTCCTTTGAGGAAAATTTTGGAATGCGTAGTAAGATATAAGGGAATGTTTTACTATTGCAGAGTCCAAATTTTGCTGACTCGTACTCTGCCACAGTACCTCTGATTCAGAGGAGAATAAGCAGTTTGTGACTGAGTGCTGCTGAAGTAATCATCCTCATTCAGACGATTTTCATCTGACCCTGAATTGACCCTGGAGCTCTAATTACTTAAGTTTAAGTGCAATTGTGAATATGTGGTAAATGAAGAATACATGGAACTGAGTGAATTTACAAAGTTAGCTATGTAAAAACATATTCTTAGAGGTCAAACAAAACTAGTATGTAAATCTATAATGACTTTCACCTCCAGAAATAGAGGTTATTCTTTCCCTCAAAATAATTACTATCATTCTAGCTTCATAAGTATGCATTGTTATTGCTTTGTAAGACAAGCAGATTTCAGATCTTACTTTTCCCTCTATTTTATAATCCTTATCAGTATTTTTATGTTGATCTATTCTCATTTTTAAAATGTTCCTATTTTCTTAATGCAGGCACAATTGACCTTGTCAAGAACAATCCTGTTTTTATGTAAAATATCAAGCGGGTGAAGACATGTATAAAAAGCAAAATGCTGCAAGCAGTAAATGCTGTTCAGTTTGTATTCTATTACATCAGCAGCTCTAAATGTTCCTCTTTAGCCTAACAACTACTTATCTTTTGCTTACTCTTTCCAAAATTTTCAGTTTCTTTAAGATCCAAGCTGCTGACTACTCTTCTGTAGGGCAGAATTCAAGTAAATACTATTAGGGGAATAAGGGCTTTGCAATGGACTTTTAATGAGATTATGCAATGAAGTCCAAAATTATCTGGAAAGCTAAAGATCAGGCCTTAACCTAGAAGTTGAATGATGAGACCCATTAACAATGGTCACCATTATTTTATAAATGTAGAAAGTATTTGTAGAAGTGTTGTGTATATTTTCTCTCTATTACTATGTAATATCAATAAGAGTTGGTCATAATTCTTGTATTTTCTCTGGCATCTTAACTGTGATAAAGTTGATGATATTATCTGGAACTTCAAAGAAATCATCATTCTTCTAATAAACTTTGTATTATCTGATGTATATAAGGGGAAATCTTCACACTAGCTTACCTCAAATTATAGTCTTTGTTTTACTACAAAAAGTAAAGACCACATGTAGAATATTTATAAGATATTTAAAGTTCATTTTGAATGAAAATATTAACTAAAAGTAAAGAAAGTACTTGATTTAGATCAGGCAAATAGATGTTTCTTTGCTCAAAGCTCCAACTTCATTTTATTTGATATTAAGTAACTAATTAAAATTTACAGTCACATTGCCAAAAATCTCATCACTTATATATTTTCACAAAACCATGACTTCTATTTCTTCCAGATTTGAAGTCCAAATCCTACAAAGTTCAAACCTGATGACAAAATAAGACAACATGTACTAGGCCATTATAAAATTGAACAGCACATGCATCTTTGAGATAAATGGAATGTTAAGAATGGTAAGACCCCTAGTTGGACTTGAAACAGAGTGGGTGGCAGATTGCTGACTAAACTGTTTAATAAAATTGGTGCAGTGACAAGGTCTGAATGTCTGATTCCACTTGCTCATTGGGAGGACCCCACAGTGAATGTAGACATATTCCACCACAATGTCACCATAAAGCTAAGTACCAAGGCAAAAGCATCATCAGCATCATGCGAATTAAAATGTTACACACTTCCCTCAATTTCTCCCTTTCATTATTGAAGAATAAAGTGGTTTCTTCATGACCGGGTTTATTTCACCTATTAGTTTACCTTACAGATATCTTTAATGCCTGTCAAATACCTGTGCTTTTCTCCCTGTTCTTCCAATGAACATTTTTATGAAAAATCATGTTAAATAGATGCACATATCTTGGGAATACAAAGGGACAAAAGCCATTTATTTCTGTCATCTAAAATATATTGCATAGAGATATTCTTGGTTTTTAATAAGAAAGAGAAGGGATTCCATGGGCTTTAAGTCATGCAATATTTATATTTTATTCATACTTACAAAAGAGATTATATTGAGTATTTAGAATTCTTTCGCAAGATTAAAATATTGTTTCTATAAGCATATAATTTAAAATTCTATCCTGAATAGATATTTGCAAGCAGTATTGTCTCATATTAAGCTATAATTCTTATGTTCCTCAAGATTTTTATTATGAATTCTCCCTATAACTTATTCTAACACCTGAAAATATTCAAGGTAAGGATATTTTACTGTGGCAATAAATATTTTCTGCTTCAGATGAAACTAGCCTCTTTTTTGTCTTTAACTCTCTGGTCATTATTCTTTATGATATATTCTAAGATCTTTTGTAAATATTTGGGCAATGAATGGAATTCTTAGTTAAATCATTTTTTATTTCTTTTGAATTTTGCATTTTTTACCTATAGTTTTCTAGAATTAGCAAGAAAATGGTG
Source organism: Graphiurus murinus (assembly GCA_004027655.1). Lineage (NCBI taxonomy): Eukaryota > Metazoa > Chordata > Mammalia > Rodentia > Gliridae > Graphiurus > Graphiurus murinus. Next base: position 10,953 of record PVLC010035389.1, on the reverse strand, counting down.
ACTGAATGTGATCAATGTACAGTGTATATCTATCTATCTATCTATCTATCTATCTATCTATCTATCATCAATCTATCATCATCATCAATTACTTATCATCTCTATACATATATATGGAAATATTAAACTAAAACCCACTAATATATAAAATAAATATGTGATAATAAAATAAATTAACTATAAAAATTAAACAGCATCAATTTAAAAACATGTAGTGGCTCAAGATCAGATTTTTGGTCAGAAAGACATATATGGGCATATGTGAATTTAATATGAGGTAAATTTGGCATTTAAATTTAACAATAAGATAGTGAACTATTTAGTAATAAATAGTAATAATGCATTTAGGAAAAATATCTATATTCAAAACTTTACATTAAACAATAAACTTATATGGATTAAAATCTACACATAGAAAGACATAAATATGCTAGAAGCAAGCAAATGTTTTTATTTTATTTTACTTTTAAATTTTGAGGTGTGGAAAGTTTATAAAAACACACAAAATATGTATTTTGTGTGTATGTATACATATGTATGTATTTATACATATTTATAAGAGTTTATAACTTAAATTTAAGACATTTTTATGTAAGAAAAGACCCATGAAGGAAATAAAAAGACTAGTGGCAAACTTGAATACAAATTTTGAAATGTGCAATCACAAAAGTAATTTATATTTGAGATCGAGTTAGAGTTTTAGCCAATGAACAAAATAAGAGCAAGTCTATGAAAACTGAGGGAGACGGCTTCGTTAAATGCAGCTTTAAAAAGATAACTTTTACTATTAACTACATTATGATGTAAGACTACAATGCACTAATAAAAGTATATAAAAATAAAAAGGTACCTTTTGGACATGTGCCTAAATGTCAACCAGAAGGAAAGAAAAAATAAAAAGAACAAGGTTTATCCACATTAAAATATTTCCAACATATAGGTGCTCTTGTGTCTATATGCTTGTGCATGTGATAAAAGAGAGAGAGAACTAAAGACTAGCTGTCTCTAAGGTGTACATTGGGATGGGCAAAAGAGAATGGTATGTCAGAATTTTCCTATTTTTTTTGCATATCTTAGGCTTGATATTTTTACAATATAGGCATATTTTTAATAAAAACAAAGTATTTATGCTAAAATACTAGAACCAGTATAATTCAAATTCAATTTTCTTATTTATCTTTCACATCAAATTGTTGCTATCGGTTTTTAAAGTCATTACAGATTCCCATCTAAATTTGTAAAATTAAAATTTCTATGTCCTGATTATTAAAGTGCAGGGAGGCATTAAAAATTATTTAGATATTTAAGGAGAGGGCCTTTCTTTTTTTTTTTGTATTCTCTGAAGAGTCTGTTAAAAATTATTCTATGAGTTTGTGTTTTGCTTTGCTTTGGTAGTACTCTTTGCATAAAAGGATAGAATTTAAGAGAATATGATCATTGATATCATAAATGTAAAGTAAATATTTTGAGTAACTATACAGAAGATTTATGTAGAGTTTTGACAATCAGAAAATTGTAGGAAAAATGTTTAAAAATTTTTTAAAAATATTTATAGCCTTATTGGATATTTAATTTAGATTAATAAAATACTTAAATTTATAAAATTATAAACATGTTACTATATAATTAACTAATAATAGAAATAAAGTTCAGTAAAAATAAAGAATTGAAAGTTTTTATAGCTGATTAAACTGATTTTTAGATTATCTTATATCATAGCTGATATGCAATAAATGTTTAATAACTGTTAATATAAGAATAAAAATTATGGCTATAATATTAACTAAGTGCTTGTTTTATGCCTACAATTACAAAAATTATAATGCTTGTACTATGTTATTGTCATATTACAATATATCTAGACATCGACTACTGTATGGACCAATAATTCCTGACAAGGCTACCATCTAGTGGTGATTAATTTATATTTTAAATAGTTATCTCAAAATTCTTAATCTTTCCTAGGGAAGAAGGCCAGGGATTAGTTACAAGGACAAAACTTATGTGACTTGCTTTGAAAATAGCATGAAATCCTGAATTAATGATGTTGTAGCACATTCAAATATGTCCTATTCTTGGAGGTTGTGTAAATAACTGTGAACACTGTAAAAATGTTATTTAATTTTGTGGATAATGATGAAAGTAATTGAAAATGTTGTTTACCATTTCTGAGATAATATTTTTATTAAAGTTTTATATCATTAAGTTTTATATTATTTTAATATTTTTATTAAAGTTTTATATCATTAAATTTTATATCATTAATGATACAAATTCAGTGGTCAATATAGTAGAGAAGACTGAATAATTTCTTTTATAGGTAGGTGAGGATAAAGAGAAGGAAAAAATCTGGAGTACCTACTGGGATAAATGAATAAAAATCAATGTTCTCAAATCATGCCTCTTGTGTGTAAACTTGTTGGTGTTTGGAATTGGAGGTAATATAATGGATAGGTGGTTTTTAATACAGTTTCCATGGCATAACCCATATCCCACCCAAAATTTCCATGAACTTGGAATTGAGCAAGAGATCTCATGAGACTTCACAGTCAATTACAAAGTACTCTGAAGGGTGCCTTTCTGCTGGCTTTCTCAATTAATTACAGCAAGTGTCACCATGGACAGCTTGCAGCAGCTAATTGAATTTGACAGGTTAGCTTGCAAGCCCTTTTACTGAATGCACTGGGGAGATGGGACAACCAGAAGGGCTACTCAACATAGAAAACACAAAACTCAAGTTAAAAAACCAACCAACCAAACAAACAAACAAACAAAAAAACCCACAAAGTAGTAGAGTGAGTCATTATTAGGTAGTTTGAAAATAGTTATCTCCTAAAAACAAAAACAAAAACAAAACAAAATCACCAGAAATAACATCAATGAAATGTCTCTTCATTATTTCTATATTCTATTAGACTGCCCAATTTACTTCCCTTTGAGTCGATTCTGTTCTAAGATTTTATAATTTTCAAGACTATTTAAATTATTTTCATAGATGCACCAAATTAAAATACATGCATGTTATTTAATGCTTCCTACTGGGCACATCCAAAAACTATGTGCAGAATTTTAAGTTTAAAATTAATCTTGTCCTTCTCTTCTCCCTTGTGTACAATGACCTCCTCCACTTGTATTCCTATTATTTTCAAAACAGTAATGTTAGGACAGTCAGTCTAATCCAAATACCATCTTTAACTTTTTCCTTTTCTTTCAAAAGCCCTCTACCAATACCTTTCAGTATTTCCTATCACTTCTGTTCCTCAAACATCTCTGAAATCTCTGTTCTCAACTCATTGTCATTTCTCTGGTTCAGATTCTCATTATATTAGCTTGTTTAAAAATAATAATTTTTTAAAAGCCTTGTATCTGCAATTCCTGCTTTTCAGGCCTTTTATGTGCTCCTGCCCTGCATTCATGCTCTACACAGTTTTAATGAGTTTTTTTCCCCTAAAACGCAAGTATGATTATAATATTTTCATCTATAGAAGATTGAGTATTAATTACTATACTAAATTTAGTAAATTAATTTGAAAATTGAATAGACTATTTAGGTTAGTTACCATTCTGTAAAAAATAAAACAAAATAAAAAACTAGAGAATTCTAAATAAATATTCTACCTACCCAAAGTAAATAAGAAAAGGTGAAACAGAGAAATAAAAATCAGATGCAGATAAATAGGAAACATCATAATGGTTGAAACAACCATATTAATAATTACATTGAATGTAAATGGGTTAAATATTCCAACCAAATGACATAGGTTTTTGAGACTGCACTTAAAAAATTAGACAATTATATGATATCTAAAATAAGCACTTTAAAGAAAAAACTCTAGTTTGAAAGTATCATGATAAATAAAAATTACACAATGCAAACAGTAAGTCGAAGATAACTGTGCTGTTTGTTTTAACAAAAACTGTGGATTTGGGACCTCTGCAATTTAGTGTGACCTTGTTTCAAAATAAGGAATAAAACAGGGTTGAGGTTATAACTCAGAGGTAGAATGCCCCTGAGTTCAATCCCAACAAGGGATATAAAACTCACTAAATAAAAAGTAAAATTAACAAATAAGAATTTATCAAAAATATGAGCTTAATAAAATATTAATTATAAGTATATAGGAACTATTTTACATTATTGGTGGGGTTACAAATTAGTACAACCACTTTGGAGATCAGTGTGGACATTCCTCAGAAGACTGGGAATGGATCCACCATATCATCCAGGTATGCCACTCCTGGATATTTTCTCAAATGGCTTGAAACCAGAATATTATATTAATACATGCATATCCATGTTTATAGCAGCACAATTCATAATAGTCAAATTATGGAACCAGCCTAGGTGCCCATCAACAAATGAATGGATATAAAATTATGGGATATACACATAATGGAATTTTATTCATCATAAAGAAGAACAAAATCGTGTTATTTGCAAGAAAATGGATGGAACTAGAGAATATTATGCTAAGTGAGATCAGTTACAAAAAATGAAGGGTCATATGTTTTCCCTCATATGTGGAAGTTAAGGATTTTGAGATACAAAAGGGATTCCAGACAAAGAAGGGGAAACCCCAGCGGAGTGATGGAGGAGTCCTAAAGGAGGTGAGGAAGGAAATACTTCAATTGACATGAAGTCTGATCTGATGAAGGAAATACTTCAATTGACATGATGTGCATATACAAAATTATCAATGCCAATCTCAATATTGTGCACAAGGAAGAGGAGGTAGTTGTGTGGGGGTGGAAAAGTTCACCAAGAGGTGTGTGCATGTATGTCTCTACTGCTCTGAACTTTATCATGATGTATGATTACAATGCAACAACAACAACAACAAAATCACAACTTTCTAGGTGCCAGTATGCCGCCATAGTAGAAAATTCTACACCATGAAACTTTATTTTACACACCAAACTATTTAAAATATTGTATAAAATTTTTAAAAAGGGAAACTATTAGGATTTATCAAAAAATAAAACTTGAGCTCATTAAAATATCAGTTATGAAAATGAAAATTCAAAAATCGGGAGAATGCAGTTGTGAGACATATCTGATAAAAGAAGAATTAAGACTAAATAAAAAGATCTGATTAATCTATCAGTAGAAACAACCCAATAATAATGGACAAAAGGTTTGAACAGATACTCCAAAAGGAAAATACACAAAAGATTATAATTAAAGATGCACAAATAGCTAATTAGCTATGAAAATAACTTCCACATCATTATATCATTACCTATTAGGAAAACACAATTCAAAACCACTGGAAGATACTATACCTACTACTAGAATGGCTTTAATAGAAGAATAATAGCATTAAATATTGATGAGGCTTTGGAAGAGCTGGCACTCTCATACATTACTAATAGTACTGTCCATCATGCAATCACTTCACAAAATAGTTTAACTTCTCCGTGTGTGTATGTGTGTGCGCCTGCATGCATACATGTGCACATGTGAGACTAAGGCTTGAATTCAGAGGCATTTACCTACAAACTACACCCCAGCCTTTTTTTAAAAAAAATTGTTTGTTTTGAGACAGGTTGTTGAGAGTCTCACTAAATTGCTGAGGCTGTTTTTAAACCTGCTATCCTGCTGTCTCAGCTTCCCAAGAACTGGGATTACAGGTGCATGCCACAATACCTAGCTTTGTCAATTCTAATAAGCAAATATGATTGCTAGATATTTGCTCAAAAGAAATGAACAAAAACTTGAATAACGATTTTATACACTTCTTTCAAAATAGCAAAAAACTGAATTTAACTGAAATATTTATCAATAGGAGAATAGGTAAACTAAGGTTTTATTCATACTCTTGAATGCTAAAAAATTTTTTAGATGACAAAATACTGATACATAGAGCTTTCACATCAGGGATAAATCCATATATATGAAGATCAAGGACAGGCAAGACTAATGTTTTGACATATGATTCAGCAATCCTAATTCTGGAAATAGATCCAAAGCACATGATATTAGTATTAAAGGGATATTTGCATCCTCATTTTATTATAGCATTATTTCTAATAACCAAGAAGTATAAACAACCTAAGTATGTGCCGGCAGATGAATGGATAAAGGGGAAATATATATACACATACATATATATGTGTGTGTGTATAATATGCATTTATGTATAATATAAAATATTATTCAGCCATAAAAAAGAAAGTCCTCTCTTTTCAGTAACATAGGTGAGCATGGGAGACATTATTCTAAGAAAAATTAGCCAGATGGAAAGGCAAATGCTGTATAATCTTACTTATATGTGAAATCTAAAAATGTTGAACTCATTAAAACATAAAGTAGAACAATGCTTGCCAGGGGCTGACAGATGAGGAAAAAGAGAAAGTGTTGGACAGACGTTGAAAACTTCATAAGATTAACAAATTCAGGAACTATAATGTATAGCATGATGACTATAGCTAATGATAATGTATTACTAAATTGAAATCTGCTAAGAGTAGATCTTAAGTGGTCTTCATCTCTTCTCTCTCTCTCTCTCTTTCTCTCTCTCTCTCTCTCTCTCTCTCTCTCTCTCTCTCTCTCACACACACACACACACACACACACACACACACACACACACAATGGTAACTATGTGTGGTGATGGATGTACTGATTAATTTGTGGTTAATTATTTCAGGATACATTAAGTCATCATGTTATATATCATGAATATATACAATTTTTATTCTTCAATTATATCACAATAAAGCTGGAAAATAAATGTCAACAGGGATGTCTGAAACATTAAGCATTCAGTGGACATTTTCTTTAATTTACATATAATTTAAATTTTGCAACAGTAAATTTGTCTTCATTTGTCATCTAAATGTTCTATGTATAATTTAAAATGAGGTAAAAATATTTTTTAATGATTTAGGTTTGTATTCAAGAGCAATTACTCATGATAATTTTTCTTCTATTCACAGTAGATTTCTACATAAAGCACAAGAAGCATTTGACTTTGAATTGGTCTTGACATTAGTGAATTACTTGGCATTAACACTAATTTGACTGACAAGAATTGTGTTTTTTTTTCTTCCTGGAATTAAATAAAAAAAACTTGGAAGAAATCTTTCTGAACCACATACAGATTCAACAGAATGTATCAGTCTCAGTGAATGTCAAATATTTATATTATGTTTGGAGGAACTTGGAATGGTGCATATTACTTATTTGTTAAGAACTGTGATCAGGAAGTGTTCAAAATGAGAAGGATTTAGTATAGAGATCCTGTAACCAAAGAATGGTGTGAACTCGATGGCCTTGTTGAAGGTGTTGTATCAACCTAGTGGTCTGTGGTGTCCAGCAGAGTTATTTATATCAAGATAGAATGAAGCCAGCATGGTGGTACATGCTTGTAATACCAGTACTTGGGAGAGGAAGAATTACTGGGAGAGGAGAATTGCAGGTTTGAGGCCAGCATGCAGTAATTTACTGAGATCCTGTTTCAAAATTGAGAGGGAGAGAGAAAGAGAAAGAGAGAGAGAGAGAGAGAGAGAGAGAGAGAGAGAGAGAGAGAGAGAGAGAGAGAGAAAGAGAGAAAGAAAGAAAGAAAGAAAGAAAGAAAGAAAGAAAGAAAGAAAGAAAGAAAGGGCTGTATGGGGGGTATAGCTTACAGCTCTGAATGTTCCTGTGGTTCAATTCCCAGTACTAAAAATAAGAAGACGAAGAGGAAGACGAAGATGAAGACGAAGATGAAGAAGGAGAAAAAAGATGGAGGAGGTGGCCATAGGATGTGTTTTCAAATGCAAAATCTGATTTAAAAATATTTAAATAAACTATAAGAAATGATACATTTTCAATATGAATTATTAGGGCAAACAGATGTGTACATGGGGAAACAATGCTACAACAACTAATTTAAGGGTGGAAAAATGTCAATTCTGTACAAATAAGGATATATTTTAAAAGTACAGGTGATTAAAGAGATATGTCTACCAAATTTGTCTTTTGATCGTTGATTACTCTAGAGTAAACATTTTTAAAAAATGACATAAATACATTTCTTGAACTAAGAAACCTACACTATTTGTACTATGTAAAATTGATCAAAGTTAAATATATTGAATGTGCTGGTTACACTGAGATTATATAGGATAATGTTTTTTCTTCCGGGCAGTTGTATGCCAAAGTATTTAAGGGTAGAGTTTCAATGAGTCTGTTGCCCACTAACAAATAGGAAAAGTGGTCATTTATCCATCTATATCATTTAGACTTTCCTGTGTAAAACCACCCCAAACTTTCAACAATCACTTATTAACATAAAAATTTCTTCTTGACAATCAAGTCAAGGCTCAAGTGGATGATTCTGCCCTGGGATCACTCACAATGTAGGTACCTGTCAGTTCCTCTGGGAACAGATGATTCAGGATCACTTTATTAACAGGCCTAGGTTGCCATCAGTTGGCTGGAGGACCTGGGCTATCTTTCACTTGGCCTACCTGTAGCATCTTCATATGGTGGCAGAATTCTAAGAGAAGAAGAGGAGAGAAAGAAGAAGAGAAGAGAAGAGAAAAAAAAGAAGGAAGGGAAGGGAAATAAAGGGAAGAATAAAGAAACTTTAAGGATTGTGAGGCCTAGATTCAGAACTCATGTATTATCTTAATTTCACTCTGCAACTTTATTGTATATCTGTCTACTAATCTATAGAACAATCTACACATCAACCAATCAGTCCATTCATCTATCTATTTATTGAGTTTTTTTTTTTTCAGTCCTGGGGTTTGAACCCAGGGGCATTCTACATCCAAGCTATACCCCTAGACCTATTTTTTATTCTTTAGTTTGAAACAGAGTCTTACTAAGTTGTGGAAGGCCTCATTAAGTAGCTGAGGCTGGCCCTGAACCTGTGATCTTCCTATTTCAGCCTCCCAAGTATTGAGATTACATGCATGCACCAACATGCCCAGCTTCAATTGAGTTTTAACAATATATATATATATATTTTAATATATATATATATTTAAGAATTTGTCAATTTGAATAATTATTAGGGCAAACAGATGTGTACATGGGGAAACAATGCTACAACAACTAATTTATTGTTTATTTTTAAATTTCATAGGGTTGAAATTTTTAAAAGTTACTCTGAACAATTAAAAGTATAACAAAATAAAAAACTTTTATCTTGTCCTTCTGCTTAACTCCTCCTCCCCATGCCCATAAAACAATAGAATCACCTCAGTTATCCTGATCATGAATGTACAGTAAGTCTGTGTACCAGGGACCTATTGGTGTATAGAAAGACATGATTTCCACAGATGAAATATTCACATTACTCCTATTAATAGACTAGTTGTATATACTTAACTGTCTTTATTATTTTTCAAAATCGTTACTTGAAAGTATAATAAATTTATAGGCAACCATGTGATAATTTTTAGTCTGTTAAACACATTAAAATGTTTCCCCCAAGCCAGGCGTGGTGGTGCACGCTTGTAATCCCAGCATCTGGGAGGCTGAGACTGGAGGATCCGGGTTCGCAGCCAGCCTCAGCTACCTAGTGAGGCACTCCGCAACTTAGTGAGACTTGGTTTCAAAATAAAGAATAAAAAAATAGGGCTGGGGGTATAGCTCAGAGGTAAAACGCCCCTGAGTTCAATCCCCAGTACCCGAAAAAAAAAATGTTTCCCCCAAATTCATATTCCTCTGTTTCAGCCTACAGTTGGCCAAAATAGGAAATTGTTTAATGTTTGGAAGATGGCATCTAAACATGCCATACAGTAAAGATCGACTCCAGTTTTACTGAACATTCAGTTCTTCTCCCTGCTTACCCTACTGATGACTAGTAACTGAAGATTACCATCAGATATTTGTTGGAGACCTTTATTTTTATTATCTTATTGGTGCATTATAGTCTCACCTCATAATGTAGCTCATAATGATACTGAGTTGCATGCACACAGCACTTATTGGGCTTTCCCCGGATCCTTCCCCAATCGCCCCCTTGCCTATATAGGATATTCAGATTGCCATCTTACATATGTACTTACTGTCAATGGAACTGATTGTTTCATTGATTATCCCTCTTCCCTTCCCTTCCCCTAGACTACCTCCATCTCTCTGGCTCAACTGGAATTTCTCCTCCATTATCCAAAGTCCTTATTTATATCCCTATTACTCCCTAGCCTCTGCATATGAAAGAAAACATATTATCCTTCACTTTCTGTGACTGGCTACTCTCACTTAGCATAATGTTCTCCAGGTCTATCCATTTTCCTGAAAATGACACAATTTTGTTCTTCTTTATTGCTCAGTAGAATTTCATTGTGTGTATGTCTCATAATGTCTTAATCCATCCATCTGTTGATGGACATCTAGGTTGGTTCCCTAAGTTAGCTGTTGTGAATTTTGCTGCTATAACCATGGGTATGCATTTGTTACTATTATATTCTGATTTTAGTCCCTTTGGAAAGATACCTAGGAGTGGTATAGCTGGATCATATGATGGACCTATTTCCATTTTTTTTTTGTGGTACTAGGGATTCAACCCAGGGACATTCTACCTCTGAGCTAAACTCCCAGCCTGATTTTATTTTTTATGTTGAAACAAGGTCTTGTTAAGTTGCTAAGTCTAGTCTTGAACCTGAGATTCCTCTGTTTCAGCCTCCCAAGTACTGGATTTACTTACAAGTGGGCACCATCATGCCCGGCTCCAAATTTTCTGAGGAATCTCCACACTGATCTCTGTAGTGGCTATAGTAATTTGCAATCCCACCAACAGTGTAGAAGAGATTCTATTTCCTCACATCCTTGCCAGTATTTATTGCTGTTTGACTTTTTGATAACTGTCATTCTGATTGGGATTAGATGGAAACTTCATATACTATTTATTTGCATCCTGTGATTGATAATGATGTTGAACATTTTTTCATGTATGTATTGTCCATTTGCATTTATTCTTTTGTGAAGTGTCTATTTGGTTCAATTGTCCATTTTTT
>PVLC010035388.1:0-16497 GCA_004027655.1 Graphiurus murinus | reverse complement strand
GGTATGTTTGCCAATTTGGACAAAATATCTTCATAGCAGTCTTTATCTTCATTTGATGGCCTTTCCCCTATGGATGTAGGCTGACCTTTTGTCTTTGGATCTGTCTTTCTGTGACCTGTGGAAATGAACGTTTGATTGGGCTGGTTAGGAGAGTTTAGAGTAGTGTGGGTGGGATTCAGGACTAACCGGGGCTTTTAGATGGTCTTTTCTCCTATTTGGTTTTTAAAAGGTCAGTGTGTGAACCACTTCAATGCCTCCCACTGTTTCCCTTGCATTTTATGGTGCCTGCGTGAGCTCCAGGAGGGAGCTTATTTATCGTGCATGCCATTCAATTTAGACTCTACTAGAGCAAATGATTACAACAACTCAGAGGAAAAAACTGGAAAATAAGTCCCTGATGTAAAACTGGTCACAGGGCCAAAACAGTAGTGCCAATTATGATTTCAGTGCCTTACACATGCTACCTTGCCAGCAGTCTTTTTAAAAATATAGTTTATTATTGGTTAGGGTGGGCATATTAAAAATATTTTTTCTAAAGTAGCCAGTTGTCTTTGCATTAGAAGTTAATGTCGAAAGTTTCCATTTGCTTGTGTTAATTTCACTTTTTCCTTCTCAGATGAGGAGTGTTATTGGCAATAAAGTGTTCTAAAGAGAAAGGATGCCTGGAGGGCTGCCTAGCATAGGTGTGACCCTAGGGTATATACAGCACTTTCTATAATTTTCTAGCTAATGTTCCTTTCCTTGATTACATGGATTTAAAAAAAGCAGCAGGTTATATCTGGCAAGCTAATCACTCAAATAATAAAGATTTATTGCATTCTTCTTATGTTGAAGTCAGGGGCCCTAGCCCCCTAGAAGCTGAGAAATAAAGAACATCAAACCTGCTCCTAAATCAAGGAGTTTTGAAGAGATAAATCCCAAACAAGAACACGTTAAATAATGATTCAAGAGGTATATAATAGTCTTTTATATAATGACAAAAAATTTAAAACAATGCTTAACCATCCAATGTAAAGTATATGTGCAAGTATCAGGATAAAATTGAGAATAAGTGGAAAACAAATAATTCTGCACATGTGGTCCCTGATAATGGTTATGTCAAAAAGATCCCAGTGAATTTATGGATGGGTTAGTTAATGTTGGAAAATATCACCCAGTTATCCTATGGAAATAAACTCCAATTTCAGAAAAACTTGAGTTTCTGTAGAGTAGTTACCTATAACAGTCATAAATCATGGCATTTCTTCTTAACCCAGTGCATGAATTTTCAAATCCTGGAAGGAATCTTCTTGAATTAGGAGAATACCACCATTTCAAACATCACCATTCATTAATCCTCCCTGGCAGCATACTGTCTATTTATTTTCATCAAAATGTACTTATCACATTAACTTGGGAAATTTTCCCCAAAGAGCTAATAACCTGGAACCTATAGCAAAAGTAAATGACAACAATGAATTAACTTGTTGATTTTAGCCAACTTCTATCTACTCAAGTGCAGAGACTAAACAGGTCATGCCAATGAAGCCCCAGTAAGCTTAGTCTTTGTCAAACCAAGGAAACTGCAAATACAGACAGGATATGCCTCTGCTTATGTGTTAAATCTAACTATGCCTGAGGGAAACCAGGTAATTAACCTTACTTAAATGCCTTTTATGTTTTGGGCTTGTGTTACCTCCTTTACTTGGGCTATATTATTTATTTATGGGATATTCCTTTAAGGACTTCTGTTCCATTTCTTCATTCAGTTATTCATGTACTAAATATCTGTTCCCATCTTACAGATGAGGAAATAGGTAGGTAGAGAATAGCCTTCAACAAATTATCTGCCCAAAACTACACAGTCAGCTAATAACAGCAGAGGAGAGATTTGAAATTAGATGGGCATGACTCCACAGTAGTGTTCTGTTTGCCATTCATGGGCTCCATCACAACCATCTCAGCTCCCCACACTCCATATTTTTGACCATCGAGTTGGAAGTTTCTTCAATGGGGTCCAGGAATCTATTTTAACAACAGTTCCATGTGATTTGCATGTGTAGCTCAGTTTAGGAACAACAAAAATACATCATACTAGTTTTCCAACTCTTCACAGAGTAATTAATCCAAAATGCTTACTCAATAAATAATAATTTGTTTCACAAATATTTATTGAGTGCCAGACTTTGTTACAGGCATGGCAGTGAGAAAAACAAGAAAAGTCCTACTCTCATGGAGTTTACATTGTAGTATGGGAGTGGACATGAGGTATAGGTGACAGGCAAAACACAATAAATTATCTATATAAGTAAATAATATTAACTTATACAACTTATATAAATAAATAGTATAATAATTATCTTCTTCAATGGTAAGTGCAAAGAAAAAATAGAGATGTTAAGGTGCTCAGCAGGGTTGTGATTGTGGTATATATTAAACAAGGTGGTTAAGGTTAATATTCCATGCAGCAGTGATATTTAAAGGAGGTAAGGAATAAACTGTGTGCTTACCTATGAAAAATAAGCAAGCAAGCAGATATCATAGCCAGCACAGAGTCCCTAACACTTTTTTTTTTTTTTTTTTTTTTTTGCGGTACTGGGGATTGAACTCAGGGGCATTCTACCTCCGAGCTATACCCCCAGCCCTATTTTTTACTTTATTTTGAAACCGAGTCTCACTAAGTTGCGGAGTGCCTCACTAGGTAGCTGAGGCTGGCTGTGAACCCGGATCCTCTGGTCTCAGCCTCCCGAATGCTGGGATTATAAGCGTGCGCCACCACGCCCGGCTCGAGTCCCTAACACTTCTAAATATACACCTAATGCATTCAATAAATATCGAGGAGGAAGATGTCAATGTGGTTGAAGAAATGAACACCACAAAAGAGGAGTGAAAGCAAAAGTCAGAAAAGAAGACCTCAGTGAGCTCATGCTGGGTCTTGTAGGCTTTGTAGGTACTTTCACTGTTACTGTGAGGGAAAGGGGAAAGAGTTGTCAGATTTTGAGCAAAAATGTTACATGTTGTTATAAATTAAAATCAAAGAATTACATTGACAAAGGCTAGAAGATTTTGAAAGCTATGCAATCCAGACTCCTGCAAAAAGTTGGCATTTTTATACATTATATCATGAAAACTGTTGTCACTTTCACATAAAAGGAGCCTTCATAATTCGCGAGTCACCCATCCATTTAATCCAACCATTCATTAGCCACGTTTGTTAAACCCATAGCCTACCCTGTATAAGGCGTGTGTGCGAAATGCAGAAGGCTTTATGAGTTTATGACTTGACCCCAAGGTCCCATGGGCCTTAGCAGCAATGTATGTGGTCCAGCTTCCCTGTGAAATCATTGTTTTTCCCCAGCCTAATTACTTCTATTGTCATTAAACCCCCTTTCTTTGGCTGATAGTCAGCAGGTGACATTGTCAGTCACGGTGGTCACCAGCTCTCTGTCTGCAGCCCCTTCCAAAGGCTTATTGGAATAGAATGATGTGTGCCCAGGTTTACTTGAAGGGGGAAACAGACTGGAGAATGTTGTCAGGGAAAAGAGCATCAGAAATTGAGGATCCTGGGCAGCAGCAACTCAGAAATTTCTGTTTCCTAGAAATCAAATTGAGAAAGAAGAAAGTGCTTCTTGGGACTTTTGGAGAGAAGCATGAGCCCAGCAAGCTGTTTTTACTTATGTCATATATATTTTGAACTTATTTTTATTGCCACTGAATAAGAAAATGCTTTTAAAGCAATAGCAAAACATGGGATGGAGGCTGGCCAGAAAAAAAAATCTTAGCATAGTGACTAATTCTTTTAAAATGATCCAGCTCACAGACTTCACAGGTAGTGGAAATAGTGTGGTAATGCACAACATAACAGAATAGTAGTAGCCTCAGTTTTCTTACTCAGAAGGGATAAATAGGCAGGGACTAAAAATCTGATTAATATATTTATCTTACCTATGCCTATATAAGGATATTTTAGTGTCTACATTTAAAAGATTTTTTCCCTTCGAGTTTTCCATCCAGATCAAATAATTTATGCTAACTCTATGACATCCTTATTTTGTTTTATAAATATATCAGTCTAATGGATGGCTGGAATAGATCCTACCTCCTCCATTCAATTTTTATTCCTACAGATTTTATCTGATAAACCCAATTTTTACTTTTTACAAGGCATTTTGACTATAAACATATCATAAATCTTAAATATAAACATGTAATATGAAGAAGCAGAAAATATCTACTATAAAAAGCATCAGTTTACAAATATATTCTAGCCACTTTTCCTTTTCTGTAATTTATTTAAGTATAAATGGATTTATATTTAAATACAAATTAAAACACATAAACTGGCTAATTGGACTAAACTTTTTAAAAAGTCCAAGTCCATGCTGCCTAGACAAGACAGATTTAGATCCAAGGATACAAATAGCTTGGAAGTCAAAGGATGGGAAGTATATTATACGCAAAAGTGACCAAAAGAAAGCAGGAGTGGCAATAATTGTGCTATGAAAATCACACTTTAAAACAAAAGCAGCAAGCCCTATAAGGTAAAATATACTTCAGGTCAAAAATTTGAATAAAAAACAAAGAAGAATATAAAGATAAAAGGGACCATTGTCTAGTATATCGTAAAATAATAAATGCACATTATACTCCCCAAATATAGGAAGCAAACATTGAGATATTGAAGAAATAGCTAAACAGTAATAGTTGTATGCTTCAATTCCCCAATTACAATAATGGAAAATAAAGTCAGAATGGTAGTCAGAAAACTGAAGACTTTGAAAAATCTTTTAAATCACTTAGAGACTCAATCTCCTCAATAGCTTGTGGAATAGTATAACAGGAAAACCAATTGTTAGGGCACAAAACAAGTCTTAATAGGTATGAAATTGAAATTTACTTCTCATTATAATAGATTAAAACTAGAAATAAAAAAGAGAAAATATATCAGAAAAATGTGGCAATTAAACAATACTCTATTGAACCCTCATTCAAGAATTGGAAGACAAAATTCAAAGATGTCTGTATGATCCAATGTGATCCAAAAATTCCATGTCCTGTCCCTCAAAATCCCAATATTACTTTTTGCAGAAATATATAAAGCAGTTCTAAAAACTGTACGGAATCTCAAGGGTCCATGGATAAATAAAAAATAATTGAAAGAGGAACAAATTTGGAAGCATCATTTTTCCTGATTTCAAAATATATTAAAAACTTCCCTAATCAATAGTTTAATACTGACATGAAGTTTGACAGAGAGATATATGGAAATTAATAAACAGTGCAAGTAAAAAAATGCTGGTATTTATGGACATAGACATACCAGTGTTCATGGCACCATTATTCCAAAGAGCCAATATGTAGTAGCAAGCTACATGTCCTTTGACATGAGTGGATGATGACAACTTGAAATATAGAAAAAAATGGAAATTTTTTCAAAGTTAAAAAGGTAAGAAATTTCATAACATCTACAGTAAGAATAGAACTTAAGGACATCATTTATATACTTGTGAGTCTATTGTTTTGTCTATGAAAAATTAGCATTTTAAAGGTAACTTTCAAAGATTTTTATTTTTTGTGGTCAAGCCACACAAAATTTATTCTCACATTTTAAGTATGCTGTTCAGTAGTGTTAAAATTGTTATACAACATAACTCCAGTACCTGAGAGGGTGAGACAAGAGGATCACGGGTTCGAGGCCAGTCTCAGCAACTTAGTGAAGCTCTCAGCAATTTAGTGAGACCGTGTTTCAAAATAAAAAGTAAAATAGGGCTGGTGGTGTAGCTCAAAGGGAGAGCACTCTTGGGTTCAATCTCCAGTATCATACACACACACACACACACACACACACACACACACACACACAAAGAAAGAAAGATTTCATTTTGTAAAACTAAAATTCAAAACCCATGAACACAGTGTTCATTTGTATCTCATTCTCCCATTGGAAACACCATTTTCCTTTATTTTCAGCAAGTTTGATTATTTTAGTTATCAATTATAAGACAAATTATGTAGTATTTGTGTTTTTGCAAATGACATTTTATTTAGCAATTTGTTTCAAGAATGAAGACAGTAGAAATGCAACTAAAAATGGAACATTAGGACTAGTTTCAGATATTCCTCAGGTGGCTGGGAAATCCAGACAGAAAAGCAGCAGCTTTGATAATTGCATAACAAAGTACACACTTTGCTCAAGCTGGAGATGCCCAGCAGCACCCCAGTAAGGGAAAACAAACAAGAAAAAAAATGCATATCCAGTCTTGGATATACCTGATACTACTGTTTGTTCACCTATTAGATACTTTTGAATGACATCTTATGAAGATTTTATGAGCTTTACAAAAAAGAAAAAAGAAAAAAAACGAAGTGGAACCACATCATTAGTGGGATTTAATATATTTTCACTGATGAAAGGTTTCTCTTTTGAGATAATTTTTTCTTTACTATTTCTATATTCCTAACAAAACAGCCAGCTCAATGAGTTTAAAGGATGTATGTCTTTTAAAAAATCATTTTCCTGCTGTACATTGTAAAGGATTTAAAACATTTTGTCAATTAAAACACTAAACATTTCATTGAGAAATATAAAGTTGATTAACATATCTATCTTTAACTTTTTATAAAATGGAAACGCTATGCCCTTTCTTCCTTCCTAGGTCCAATGTCTGACCATTTTTATTAGCTCAGTGATGGATGGCCACCTGCTGAGGATTAATGCTGGTTCCACAGGTAAACCAAAGGTGAACTTGAAAAATCTCTCAAAAAAGGTATAATTTTGGCTACAAAGGAATGAAGAGATGAGCAAATCTCCCCCTTAAACAACCATAAAGATGGACAAATTTGACAAAAAGCCAATCACCTGGTGACCTGGAAATCTTCCAAGGTAGTCTGTGAAATCCAGCAGCTCTGCTGCTGTCGGAGGCTGATTTTATTTGGAGTGGAAGGAGGATAACCTATACCCAACAGCCAATGAGCAGGGTCTGAAGCTCTGCATCTTCCTTTGCCAAACTTGCAGTCCCTGTAAGGATGTGAGTGGAACACCAGAGCCTGAGGCAGGACATGCTGGGAATGTGATCACCACTGAGGGCCTTGATAAGCACTCCATGTATCTCTGGCTGTCAGGAGCTTGTGCACGCATGCAGTAGAGACCTGGTGGGGAAGAGTAGAAAATAAGAACTGTGCTTCACTTGAAATCTGCCCAGGCTTAGAATGTACTCTCCAAACCAAACACAGATCCACTAACAGCAAGAGGAAGTCTTATAGACAGGAGGTACTTAAGCACAAACTGTGATCAGGATATGACCCCCCTAGGAAGGCCAACTGAAAAAAAAGAAAAGAGAGAAGAAGAATATTCTTAAAAATTTGACCAAAGATTGTAGCAGCTACACACAACAGGGCTGATACGTTCTAATGACTAAGTATGATTTAAGTATGGGCTAATGAATTCTTTAAAAATAAGGGAAAAAGAGAAATAAACAAACAAATTTTAAAAATCGATAACCAAAACCTTCAGGAAGAAAAAAATTAGATCCAGTCTTTATAGTAATATAAAGAACGTTCAATGTTTGATGAAAAATGGTGAGATGTATTACAAAGCAGATGACTGGAGCACATACTCAGAGGGGTAAAAAGCAACGAATGAAAATTAATCTCTGAAAGCCATATAAATTGGATTTAATACACAAAACTTTCAAAGTAGCTACTGTTAAGATATTCAAAGAAGGTACTACAGAGAAGAAAATATGATGATAATGACTCAATATACAGGGACTATCAATAAAGAAGTCAAACTATTTAAAAGTACCAGATGGAAATTCTGATTTTTAATACCATGTGTTAAGATTATTTACTATATTTTGCTCTCCACATGAGCTCACTTTCTGGATAATTGCAAAGTTAAGTAATTGCCTGGAGAAGGTAAACATTTTTAAAGTCTCTAAGAGGAGGCTTAACTATTTGATACAACTGCAATAAAATAGTAGTTTGGATCAACATAAAAAATCCTTCTTGTATCTATTATATGACGTCATGTGGAACTGCCAACACACACTTTTTGATGTAAGACTTTTTCAATATACCTCATTCATAATCAGAACCCTCATTGTGATATCATTTTTTCCTAAATCTCTGAACAAATAAATAAAAGTGTGTTGATTTTGATTTAATTGTGTTTTTCTTAGGCACCTGATGACGAAAGCTCAGGAAGATTCAATTTACTGGAGTGATAGAATTAAATGGCCAATGACTGGAGAAATTGGGCATTTTAAATTCTGAACTAGCAAGCCTAATTCCTCCAGTATTAATGCCTATAATTTGGATTGGCTGTGCCCGAACTTGTGTTCCAGAGCATTATCCCCTTTTGTATTTTCTTTAGTCTCAAACAGTTGTTTCTATGTGAGCAAGAAGCACAGTGGGGGTTTTTTGTATGAATTTTATTGATTGAATAGCAAAGGCATAGAGAGGAATTTGGGTGTAAAATTTGACCCAGGTCTTAAAATTGGAAATGATTCTGAGCAAAAATTCAATCAAGTAGGATGGTGGAGCCATCCCACACTGTGAATGATATGCCCATATCTGTAAGAGAAGAAAAGCACACAGGTTACATAGGGGAGCCAGCATCCTGACTTGATCCTCAGAGGTAAAAGTGGCATATACAAGGACACGTCTTTCTATAAATGATAAGGTAGAAAATTTGAGAAAAACTTGAAGCACAAGAAACTTAGTTTTGTATACGTTAAGATCTAAGTGGTATTGATAGGCATGTTGCAAGAGCGAGGTTCTATTTCTATGTCAAAAGGATATTTCCAAGAATTCAGAGTCTTTCAGTGCAGACAAAGGGATGGATTTTCCTGACATTATTATAGGATACCATCAATGATGACCCTCTAAAAGTTCACATGCCCTCCTCTTATGTCATATATTGAAAGATGAATTTTAATGGTGATTATTAATATGAGTTTTATAGACTAATCTTCAAGAGGTAATATTCTTTACTTTTGTATCATCTAATCAGTACAAGGTATTTTTTCCTAAGTCATTTCAATTGCCCCTTTAGTCTCAAGAAAACCTTTACATGAATCTAAAATGAAAAAAAAATTAAACTGGGCTTTTCAAAGATGGTTTTCAGTCTATGCTTCTCTACAATTGCAGGCCAAACTTTCTTCCCTATTTCCATCCACTTATCTCTTCTTTATTTTGGAAAATGTCTTAGAGAAAGAAGCACAATACTTTCCTGACTAGTTTCACCCCATTGCCTTCATTTTCTACATCCTTGACTTCAATGTCTATAACACCGTGCTGGCGCTGATGTCCCTGCGTGCTGCCTGTGATCAATGCCCACTGCTTCAGGAGACCCCTCCAGTCTCTTCACTTGCTTCCTGTGTTGCCTGTGTCTGCCACCTCTTCATGCCCTGTGAAATCCTGAGCAGTTGAACTATGATTATTAACTAAATGCACAAACAAGAGAAAGCATTCAGAATTTTCTATATATTCAGAAATGTAGACCAGATGGTACTAATTCTAACCTACATTCTTCTCATTAAATTTGAAGTAAATTTTCCATTATCAAATGAAAATACTAATGTCATTTTCAGGGAGCATTTTCTTCTAAAGCCAAAGTATAAATTGCGATGTTTTGGATTTTGAATATCCCCCAAAGGACCGTGTGTTAAAGACATGGTCCCCACGGTGGCACTATTGAGGGGTGGTGGAAACTTTAGAGGCAGGGACTAGTGGGAGGTCTCAGGTCACCGGGGTGTGCCCTCGAGAGGATAGTGGGACACTTGTGTCTTCACCTTTATTTTACTCTCTGTCTCATGATGAAGTGAATGTTTTTGCCCCACTGCACACTCCTGCCCCAATGAGCTGTCTTGTCACAAACCCAAAGTAATGAGGCCAATGGACTGGAACCTCCAAAACACTGAGCCAAAATAAACTTTTCCTGTTTCTAAGTCACTTAGGCATCTCATTAGAGGAATAGAAAGCTGACTAACCTAAGTCTATCTTTAATATCAAGGATATTGCCACAGAGTAGGTCAAGAACATGCCATCCAATACAAATGGCCAATAAATGTATGAGGAAACATTCAACATCATTAGCAATCAGAGAGTTGCAAATCAAAACTACCCTGAGATTTCACCTAACCCCAATGAGAATGGCAATCATCAAAACCACAACCAACAACATATGCTGGTGAGGGTGTGGAGAAGTGGGGATGATAATATATTGTTGGTGGGATTGCAGATTAGTGTAACCACTTTGGAAAACAGTATGGAGGACCCTCAGACAAATGAGAATGAACCTATCAAATGATCCAGCAATACCACTTCTGGGTATCTACCCAAAAGAATGCAAACCAAACTATCAGACCAATGCATGTGTATCTATGTTTATAGCTGCACAATTCACAATTTCCAAACTATGGAACCAGTCAAGATGTCCATCAACAGATAAATGGATTACAAAACTATGGGATATATACACAATGGAATTTTACTCAGCTATAAATAAGAACAAAATCATGTCATTTGCAAGGAAATGGATGGAACTGGAAAACATTATGTTAAGTGAGATTAGTCACACACAAAAAGTAAAAAATTGTATGTTCTCCCTAATATGTAGAAGCTAGGGAGAAAGTAGGTCATAAGAGGGACTCTAGATGAAGAAGGATAAACCTTAGATGAACAAAGAAGGTGATTTAATTGAAGGTGATGGGGGGGAGGGAGGGAAACACCCTAATGTGTATGATGTACTTTCACAATCATATCAAAATCAATCACTAAACTGAACTTGAGAAGAAGGGAGGGGGAGGGAATGGAGTGGGAATTGGGGAAGGGTTAAATGAGAAATGTGTGCATGTATGCCTTTACCAGCTTGTACCTAACTAAGATATATGATTACAATGCACCAATAAAAAAAATAATAATAATTATAAGCTATTGCTATTAAAAAAGAGAACATGTCAATTAAGATGAGCTAAATTATTAATATTCTAAATATAAAAATTATCATAAAATGGAATATATGTGAAAACACTGTAAAATTTAATATATGTTTAAAATGTTAAAATCTTGATCCTATCTTAAGTCTCAGAATTCTCAATTATATCATAGATTCCCAAACTTATTGGGCTACCTCTCCTTTGCAGAAACAAAGTTACTCAGTACCCGGTGGGTTCTTCCACAGTCACTTCCTTTCTCTTCAGTGTCCCCAATTGCAACCAAGGCTGCTACCATCCCCCCAGATCATTCCAGTATCCCCCTGTCCCCAAGGCAATATCGTCAACCTTGAGAATCTATGCTGGCTTGACACTACTCCTAAAACACTGCTCCAAATAAAACAGACCTTGCACCCCTGAATTTCACCTTTCTGTTGCAATTTGTACCTAGATTTTGAAGGTAAAATTTAGGGCAAAGATGTCATCTATGATTTTTCACCTTGACCTATAGAAAAAAATTTCCTTATGCAATTTTTAAAACACTGATGAGTTGAAATATATAAAATAAGATAATTCTGACTACAGCTTCTTCCCTGGCCCTGCCCAACCTTTGAAGCCCTGTAATTTCTGACCCCATTCTCACTGAGTCAATTCACCTTTCATCTGGACTCTCCTGAAGAAACAACACATTAACTGGACTTGCCATTGTGTCTTGGACTATTTTGGTGATGATTTTTTTGTGACGGGAAAAAGAGTTGTTAATTCATTGCTTCAGGAAATGAAGGTCTAATAGCCTCACATCTGGTAAATTATGGCCTTCCTGCTCCTTAAAGCAGTAGTACACATGCATTATTTGGAATTAAGAAAAAAACGGCGAAGGAAATCAATTTTTACATTTGCTGTGGACTCTTAAAAAAACATAAAGATTTACAAGCCAAGAGTATTTTCTTTATAAAAGCACCCATTGTCTAAGACACTGAATCGAGTCAGCCAGAGGATAAATTAAGGGACAAGTCTTCCAGTATCTTAATGGAGCTTTGAGAGGTCACTGTAGAGTTAGATCCATGGCATTGCTTCTTGTCCCTGGGGGTGAGGTTGTGTGTAAATTGTGCAAATAGACTAGTGCAGTCTTGCAGGCCTCTGGGGGAAAATGGCAAATAAATGATTTTGCTTTGAGTGGAGATCACATTGCATATCAGATGGAAAATTCAGCTTGGCCCCTTTTAAATGATACCTAGATAGATCATTATACATGAAAAGTATGGAACAGGCTAAATATGGGAGAAATTCCCCCAAGGGACACATATTGGGCATGGTAGCCTTTATTATAAAGAATTATTTAAGAGTTAAGATGTAGAAATTAAGATGTCCCTCTCCAGGTGGTGGAATTGGTGGTAAACAGCTTTGATGACTTCAAGACCAATTTGTATCTTGGACTTTTTAAATCACCCCAGTGACTCCTATATTTGTCATGGTCTGATTCACAAGGAAAAATGAGCTATGAAGGCCAAAGAGACAAACTGGAAGATTTCAATGGTGGAAATAAGAGCTCTTGCCAAAACAAACCAAATACCTGAGAAGGGCTCTGATCTTTAGAGGTAGGGGCTCTTTTTATCCTAGCGGAACAGTGACAGCCACGATAATAGTATAGGATTTATTCCCACCCAATCCTCTGTAATCCCCAATTGGAACAATTAATTTTACAAAGGGTCATGCTCCCTTTCTCTGGTATTTCTACTGAGAGCTTTATGACCTTGACATGTATCCATTAGGATTCATTTCGACAGCTCCTTTCACCTAAAGCTGAGAATGTTCATTGACTTTAGTCTGTGATTTTGGTGTTGTCAACAAGATGTAGCTGAAGTATTTCCTTGATCACAGATCACAGAAAACAGTGTGTGCATAGACATGGAGATAGAAAGGAGAGAGGTTCTGTGGACTTAAAAATCATTCTGCTTATCTAACTCTGGGCTTTGTTCCATATTCATGTACATGAGGATGTGAGACTTTCTGTGGAGGTAGTGGACTCTAAGATCATCAATTCCTATCAGAACTAGGAGATATAAAGGGTACATCACATTACAGGATCAGAAACCAGAAAATAAAAGGAGAGAACCTATCTGAGGGCCTCACACAGTACCTGTGTCTGACTATTCTTTATTTGTTTGGGCCCTTGCTTACTTGAATAGTTTAGATCTTAAGTATTTCCCGAAGGTCCTGTATTAAAGGTCTTGTCCCTAATGTGGCACTATCAGAGGTGGTGAAACCTTTAGGAGGTAGGACCTAGCGGGAGGACCTTAGTTCATTCGGGGCATGGCCTTGAAAGGAATTGTAGGGCCCTGACTCTCTGGCCATGAGATATGAGAGGTTTTGCTCTGTCACACACACCACAGCTATTACATGCTATCTCACCACAGGCCTAAAAGCACCAGGGCAAACCAATCGTGGACTGAAACCTCCAAAACTCTGAGCCAAGAAAAGCTTGTTGTTCTCCATATAGGTTGATTATCTCAGGTATTTGCTATAGTGATAGAAAGCTGACCAACACACTAAATGTCCCACATTTAGATATCACGTTTAAATGCCTTCAGATATGCTTACCTGAAGGCATTTAACAAATTGACATAAATAACCCATGTATTTTTTTCTAACCTTCTTCCATCTCTTAAAATCTATCATTGTGATACTTTTAATATCAAAGTGAATCTTTGAAAATTCACTGCTCTATGTCCAAAACAAATTATGGGGCTTAAGCATTTCCAGTTTCACTGTTTCCAAGGTAATGGATAATTTTTAATTGTTGTTGATTAAGTTTTGAAGGAGATGTGGGAAGCAGAAAGATGGAAAATATGTAACACAGTATAGAATATGGAAAGTTTCAATCTATGATAATTTTTCAAATTGTACCAACATCTTCATTTTGCTCATAAAGAATTGAGGCATGAGTTGTTCTGCAAGTCTTTTTTTTTTTTTTTTTTTTTTTTTCAATACAGGGGATTGAACTCACGGGCATTCTATCTCCAATCTATACCCCCCAGCCCTATTTTCTTTATTTTGAAACAGGGTCTCACTAAGTTGCAGAGGGCTTCACTAAGTAGCTGAGGCTGACTTCGAACCCAGATCCTCCTGTCTCAGCCTCCCAAGTACTGGGATTACAAGTGTGCACCACCACGCCCAGCTCTGCAAGTCATTTTGCCAAGGCCCCTAACAAAGTCAGAAACAGAACACAAGAACATTATCTACCATAGACTCTTTTCTATAAACTGCATGGCTGCCTGATCCTCTTTGTAGGGGAAAGAGTCTTCTTTTCATCTGAGAACTCATAATGTGCCCCAGTCATATTTAGTAGTAGAAAAGAGAAAATGATGGTGGCGCACGCTTGTAATCCCAGCATTCGGGAGGCTGAGACCGGAGGATCCGGGTTCGCGGCCAGCCTCAGCTATCTAGTGAGGCACTCCGCAACTTAGTGAGACTCGGTTTCAAAATAAAGAATAAAAAAAAAATAGGGCTTGGGGTATAGCTCGGAGGTAGAATGCCTCTGAGTTCAATCCCCAGTACCGCAAAAAAAAAAAAAAAAAAGAGAAAATGAAAGAGGCAGCAAGTAGAGAGGGGGAGCAAACGGTGTCACTAGGTGACACTTATATGTAATGATTTATTTAATCATCACAACAAGTGTGTCATGTAGGTACTATTGGTTGGGGGTATGGTACAGATGAGAAAATGATGCCCAAAGAGATTATGGGACTTGCCCAGGTTGAGAGACCTCTTAAGTGATGAGGTTGGGGATTGAGCCCAGGAAGTCTGGCTCTGGAGTCACTGCTCTTGCCCAAAATACTTTATCCCCTTTCCTTTTAAAAATTCAATCAAATTCCTTTTTTATCTTCTTCAATATTGAGCACAACTTTTGTTACATAAAAACAGTCAGAAATGCTTTATGGATTCGGGAAAAAAAGGATGATATTCTGTCATCTTATCTCCTTGCATCTGATCCTAGGGCTAGGTTTTTCAAACCTCCAAACTCTTGGTACCCCTAGTCCTGAATAACTCCTTGTGTGGGGTTATCTTGTGTGTCATGGAATATAGTCTATGCCCGCTAAGTGATGGTAGTGACTTCCAATTGCATAGTAAAAAATGTCTCCAGGCATTGCCAAATATTTATGGAGGTGGAGGCAGGGGGATGACAAAACCACCCCTAGGTTGAGAACTCATGACCTAGGAAATGAAAAGAAGGCACAGCCTTGATGAGAAATTGGCTGGTAGGGCCATTCTCAGAATTCCTTGTCAAGATAGTTCCCTCTGACTGCCTTCTCCAGTACATCATTGAACAAGGAACAAATGGCTTGTGCATCTTTGCCTCCTCTCCCAATAACTAGAAGATAACACTTGCTGCCATGATATCCTTGCATCCAGGCAATATTCTAACTGCATGGAGAAAGAGCTATGGCTGGGAAGAGGATCACATAGTAGGCTTCAATGATCCCAGATGACTACATGCTGATCCATTTAGCATATGCCTGAAAAAAAGAGAAAAGAATGAAGTTCACCATGAAGTAATGGATCTGACACCCAAATGAACAGAAATGGAGCAATTTTCCCCTGTCAGGAGCTGATGTCAGAATGATGCCACTGTGGCCTGTGGCTGTAAGGATACTGGATGGAGAAAATTCAGGGGGAAAAAGCTTATCATTCAGCGTGGAAGGCATATGTGTGTTTTCTGAGTCATCTGAAGCACAGAGTATAGGGCTTTTCTGATGGATAAGGAAACCTGATGTACTCATTTATTATAACAATGAGGTCACTGGAAGACCCATAAAACTGAAGCTTGCTATCCAAGTTCAGTTCTAGTTTGTTATTCAGATAAGCATTCCAAGCTTATTCAACAAGCCAGTTTTGACAAGTTGAATTTCTTTATAGGATGTTTGTTTAATTGTAGCAGAGCCATCCTATCATAAAAGTATTTTCAACTGTGCAGAGAAAACTGAAGTCAAAAGGGATTTTTTCACTGTGAGATTTACACATCCTTCAAATGAAGGCCTTCTGAGTCAGATTTTCATTATGAATCCAAGAAAACATTCCAAAGCCTCCACAGGCATTTCTTAAAAGCAGAAAAAGAACAAAAAATTAGGTAGAAGAAATTACAGATAGACTTACACCTTTAAGAGAGCTCAAGATTATTGAAAATTTGATTACAAATATGCCATAATTTTAACTTCTTTTCCTGATGTGAGACTGTAGAACAGAATGAACACTGTATAGACAGATGACTCATAGGAGGAATCCTCAATAACTTCTTAAAAGATAATAAGTGGATGCTGTTTTCATCACTTCTTACTGAAATATGAAATATGTGGGCTTCAGAGACATTGCGAGTTTAGTCCTAATCCCTTCTGGACCTTCACTGAGCCATGTAATTTCTATGAGTATATTTTCACATTCATAGATAATACCTAAGCCGGGCGTGGTGGCGCACACTTGTAATCCCAGCATTTGGGAGGCTGAGACCAGAGGATCCAGGTTTGTGGCCAGCCTCAGCTACCTAGTGAGGCACTCTGCAATTTAGTGAGACCCTATTTCAAAATAA
>PVLC010035387.1:0-16373 GCA_004027655.1 Graphiurus murinus | reverse complement strand
TGTGCTGAATCTTAACAGATGAGCAAACCAGGAATTAGCCTCGTGAGGATTGGGGCAGGTGACCAGGGAGATCTCTTAGACACAGGCATGCTGAGATGCTGAGCCACAGTTGTGGCCTAGGCCTCTGTAAGCAGTTGTAAGCTTCAAATAGAAGACAGGGTCACAGGTGGAACCCTAACCCATCCTGTAACCTCACAACGAATGCTCCCCCAGAGACTCTCATCCATTCCCCTCAATCTATGGCCATCTTAATCCTTCAGCTCTCTCTTTTCTCCCTAGATTGTCTACAACCTGCTGTCTTTGCGTTTCAACTCACGGATCCGTGTGAAGACCTATACAGATGAGCTGACACCAATTGAGTCCACGGTCTCTGTGTTCAAGGCATCCAACTGGTATGAGAGGGAGGTGAGTTAGTGGACAGGGTGGGGCCTGCCTCCAGGCCAGAGTTGCAGAATTGGTTCAAACTATGGAATGCAGTGCAGCTCCTTGTGCCTTTTGTTGCCCTATGGACTGATTGCCTGAGAACCTCTCCTTTCTAGATCTGGGACATGTTTGGAGTCTTCTTTGCTAACCACCCTGACCTAAGAAGGATCCTGACAGATTATGGCTTTGAAGGACATCCTTTCCGGAAAGACTTCCCCCTGTCTGGTTATGTCGAGGTAGGAGCCTTGAAACTGGGGCAAAACCTGGGGGGGATCCTGGGCTTGGCAGGATCTGTGAATTGTGGTGGTTTAAAAGCATGGGTTAGCTGGTCGTGGTGGCCCACACTTGTAATCCCAGTACTTGGGAGGCTGAGACAGGAAGATCACAGGTTTTAAGACCAGCCTTAGCAACATAGTGAGGATCTGGGTTTGCAGCAAGCCTCAGCTACTTAGTGAGACCTTGTCTCAAAATAATAAAAAATAGGACTGAGGATGTAGCTTGGAGGTAGAATGCCCTCCCAAGTTCAATCTCTAGTACTGCAAAAAAAAAAAAAAAAAAAAAAAAGCATGAGTTCTAGCCAGGCGTGGTGGCACACCCTTGTAGTAATCCCAGTACTCCGGAGGCTGAGACAGGAGGATTGCAGGTTCGCAGCCAGCCTCAGCTACTTAGTGAGGTGCTCTGCAACTTAGTGAGACCCTGTTTCAAAATAAAGAAAACTAGGGCTGGGGATGTAGCTCAGAAGTAGAATGTCCCTGGGTTCAATCCCCAGTACCGTAACAAAAAAGAAAAAAAAAAAAAGAATTTCAATGGTGCTACGGGTTGTTTATTAGCAGACGGATTTTGTAGCAAGGTAACTTTTTAGGAATGTTAAGGTGCATGGCACGCCAGCCCTGATTAGTACCCCAAACACTCCTGTTTTCTTAGTGTTTTGCATGGTATTTTTCTCTAAGCTACTTATGGTCAGGGCTCCTTTCTTCCCTTTTTCCTTCAATTATTCCTGCTGTCTCCCTTACATGATTTGCCTCTTTACCCAGGTACTTGATCATCCTTACCTTATACAACAGATTGTCCAGTAATAGGAGAGGCCATACCAAGTGCCCAGCTGTAGATTTTTTTTTTTTTTTTGCGGTACTGGGGATTGAACTCAGAGGCGTTCTACCTCCGAGCTATACCCCCCGCCCTATTTTTTATTCTTTATTTTGAAACTGAGTCTCACTAAGTTGCAGAGTGCCTCACTAGGTAGCTGAGGCTGGCCGCGAACCCGGATCCTCCGGTCTCAGCCTCCCAATGCTGAGATTACAAGTGTTCCCCACCACGCCCAGCTGTAGATTTTTTTTTTTTAATGTGTTGGAAATCCAGCCCAGGGCCTTGCTCAGGCTAGGCAAGTGCACTATCACTGAGCCTCACCCGAAATGCTTGAGATCTAGATCTTTTGTGTGTGTGTGTGTGGTTCTGGGGATGGAACCCAGGGGTATTCTACCTCGGCTAGACTCTCGACCTATTTTATAGGTTGCTGAGAGCCTCGCTAAATTGCAGAGGCTGGCTTCAAACCTGCTATCCTCCTATCTCAGCCTCCCATGTACTGGGATTACAGGCATGCACCAACCCACCCAGCTCTCTAGATCTTTATTGTGAAAATACCAAGGCCACAGGGGCATGAAGTCCTGTGCCTGTCAGTTTAGGTATACTTTCAGTTGCCAGCTGTTCCTAATCCTGCACGAATGCTTACCACACTACCTTAGAAGAATTTGTGGATGGTTGAGAAGAGTCAGTTCTGCCGGAAGAGGGTTCAGAGCTCCTGATGCGGTGGCAGGGGAGTTCAAATGGTGCTAGCAGCATGTGAGACAGAGACCATTTTGGGATTCCACACATTAGCTGGTTGGACTGTGATCTGATAGGTGATACGCATGTGGATTGAACCCAGGGCATTCTACTTCCAAGATACACTGCAGCTCTTTTTAATTTTTTTGTTTTTTGCCATACTGGGGATTGAGACCAGGGGCGTTCTACCTCCGAGCTACACTCCCAGTCCTTTTTTCTTTTTTGGGGGAGTACTGGGAATTGAACCCAGAGGCATTCTACCTCTAAACTATACCCCCAGCCCAATTTTTTATTCTTTATTTTGAAACAGGGTCTCACTAAGTTGTGGAGGGTCTCACTAAGTAGCTGAGGCTGGCCGAGAACCCAGATCCTCCTGTCTCACCCTCCCAAGTACTGAGATTACAAGTGTGCGCCACCATGCCTGGCTCCAGTCCTATTTTTTATTCTTTATTTTAAAACAGGGTCTCACTAAGTTGCGGAGGGCCTCACTAAGTAGCTAAGGCTGGCCGCAAACCCAGATCCTCCGGTCTCAGCCTCCCGAATGCTGGGATTACAAGCATGCACCACCACGCCCAGCTTACGCCCGGCTATTTTTTGTGTGTGTGGTTTTGGTTTTGTTTTGAAACAGTTTCTCAGTATTTGCTGAGGCTCTCCTAGAACCTATGATCCTCCTGTCTCAGCCTTCCAAGTAGTGGGATTACAGGCATGTGCCACCATGCCTGGCTATGGATTAAGATTGATTGACAGAGCCTGGAAAGGCTGGAACAGGGATGGAAGAGTGGACTAGGGTCACCCATGACCTTGTGAAAGCAGGCTCCTTAATTGCTATCCCAAGGCATTCCTCCATGCTCAGACCTGCCTTTTGCTCTTGCAGTTACGCTATGATGATGAGGTGAAGCGGGTGGTGGCAGAGCCGGTGGAGTTGTCCCAGGAGTTCCGCAAATTTGACCTGAACAGCCCTTGGGAGGCCTTCCCTGCCTATCGCCAGCCCCCCGAGAGTCTCAAACTTGAAGCTGGAGACAAGAAGCCAGAAGCCAAATAGCTCCAGGGAAGGCATGTGTGGATCCTGGAGAGAGCCTTCTCTATGAGTATCTGTGTAAATAAATTCCTACTTAGACTCACAGATTCCTGTGTGCTTATTTTTTGTTTTTCTGTTTATTTTTGTGGTACTAAGAACTGAACCCTGAAGCGTTCTACCTCTGAGCTATATCCCCCAGTCCAATTTTATTTTGAAGCAGAATCTGGCTAGATTGATGACAATCTTCCTACTTGCTGAGGCTGTCCTTGAATTTTCCATGCCTCCTCCCATGTATTGGGATTACAAGCACATGACACCACGCCTGGCCATTTTTGAGTCTTGAACCCTATGTCCTTCCTCCCTGTAGCTGGTAGCCTGTCATTCTTGGGGTAAAGGAATCTGCTGTGTTTCTCACCTGAAACAAAAATGTTAGGGCCGGGCGTGGTGGCATACACTTGTAATTCAAGTACTTGGGAGGATGAGACAGGAGGATAGCAGGTTCGAGGCCCGTCTCAGCTATTTAGTGAGGCCCTCTGCAATTTAGTGAGACCTTGTTTCAAAATAAAGAAAAATAGGGCTGGGAGTGTAGCTTGGAAGTAGAATGCCCCTGGGTTCAATCCCCAGTACTGTAAAAAAATAAAATAAAAATGTTAGCAAGTAGAGGAGGTCACAGGGCTGGGGCAAAAACCTACTTAGGAGCTGCAGATTGGTCTGCCTTCCAGGAGAGTATCCCTACCCCAGCTGGTCCAGGGTCTCAGCCTGTGGCTGCCTGAAGTGGGAGTGCTAGGCTCTGCCTTCCATTGGGCCTGCCCAGCACGCAGCTGGAGGATTGGGCTTTGCAGCTGATACTCTTGGCAGCTGAGCGGCTCTGGAGGCTGGGTTGGACTGGGTGTCAGGTCTGGCCTCAGTAGCAGGATGTTTTGGGGGTGAGGACAGATTGTAGGTAGTATTATGCTTAAGATCTTTCTTCCCCTGGGAGAGGGCCAAACCAGTTTGCTACCAAACACCCTTTTCCTATTTTTTTTTTTTTAATTTTAATTTTTTGGTACTGGGGATTGAACCCAGGGGCATTCTACCTCCAAGCTACATCCCCAGCCCTATTTTTTATTCTTTATTTGGAAACAGGGTCTCACTAAGTTGCAAAGGGCCTCACTAAGTAGCTGAGGCTGGCCGCAAACCCAGATCCTCCAGTCTCAGCCTCCCAAGTACTGGGATTACAAGTGTGTGCCCACCACACCCAGCTTCCTTTTTCCTATTATCTAAGCCTCCCACCCATCTGGACAAGAACAGGCTGCTACTGCCAAAACCAAAGATTCCTAATTTACTAGGGGTGGGTGGAAAGAGCCCCTGGGAAGTGACAGAGGCCACAGCCAGCCCCTCCCTATTCTGCATTGAAGACTGACACACATAACAAGGCTGGAGCAGCCTGCAGTAGAAAGTTGGAGCTGTGGTGTGACAGGCAGATGAGAGAGGAGAGAGCTGCTGGGGAGAGACTCAAAGCATGTGGTGCAGCATGGCTGGTATACTGCAGTTACTGACTTGTCTGGTGATAGCCACTTGCCTCCTCCCCGGAGTGACTACAACCCAGCACTACACAGGTACGGGGACTGGGGTGGGTGGACAGGAGCCAGGAAATGCTGCTGGATAACAGCACAGTTGGCTCTATCTGAGGCTCACAGGACAGGAATGGTGGGCCTGGTGGGTACCAGACTTCAGAACCGGAAAGGTCTTCTCCAAGAAGCCTACGGAGATAGCCTAGGTGCACAAAATGCTGGTCCCAGACAGAGCTGGACCCTGAGCTTATTCCAGTTGATGTCTAAAGCAGGGTCTCTTTATTGCAAAGAGACCCTGTCATT
Organism: Graphiurus murinus; assembly: GCA_004027655.1. Taxonomy (NCBI): domain Eukaryota; kingdom Metazoa; phylum Chordata; class Mammalia; order Rodentia; family Gliridae; genus Graphiurus; species Graphiurus murinus. The sequence continues at coordinate 11,255 of PVLC010035387.1, read as the reverse complement.
GCAAAGGCTTGGCAACACCCCATAGTATGGGATAGAGGAAACTGCACAGATGTCCTGCCCTGTCCAGTCCTCCCTGCCTTGCACACAATCCACTACTGAAGAGGAGCAGGCAAAGAGTAGGCCCTTCTCAGCTGGGCATGGTGGCATACACCTGTAACCCCAGTATGTGGGACAGAAGAATCACAGATTCAAGGCCAGCCTCAGCAACTTAGCAAGGCTGTTTCAAAATAAAAAATAAATTAGGGCATAGGGTGTAGCTCAGAGATAGAATACCCTGGTTTCAATTCCCAGTAACACACACACACACACACACACACACACACACACACACACGTAGGCCCTTACCAAAGAGGTACTCATCTTGCCAAGTATAGTGGCACATGTCTGTAATTCCAATTACTTAGGAGGCTAAGGCAAGAAGATCACAAGTTTGAGGCCAACATGGGCAACTCAGAGAGACCCTGTCATAAAATAAAAGGGTGGGGTGGGGTGTGCTAAGTGGCAGAGCACTTGCCTGGCATATGCAAGGCCCTGAGTTCAACCCCCAGCACCACACACACCAAAAAGAGGTCCTCATCCTTTGGGGAGGGTCACTGGCACTTTTTTAGGTCACGTTGTCCCCAGATGACTATAGGGAGGGAAACGGGAAGGGAAGGGTCTTGTGATCCGTTGGCCTGGAGTTCTTTACCACGGGCATTGTGCAAGTCAAAGGAGGAGTCCTGGGCATTTACCAAGATGGTAATCTGACTTGGTATGACACTTTGGGATCACAAGACCCATGCCTGGGAGGATGAATGTCAGTGTGCATGTGTGGGGCAGGGGTTGGGGGCATAAGATGACCTTCCCTCACTTCAGACCCCTAGCAGGCAGCTGAACGGCATTCCTGGGAGGCTGGGGTGTTTGGAGTGGAGTGTGGCAGGGGCCTGACTCCTCTCTGCTGTCGCAGGACGGCCCGTGGACAGCGCCAACATGGGAGGTGGCCTGCAGGAGCCAGAGGCCCCAGAAGTGATGTTTGAGGTCATTCTTCCCAGCCTGGGACATGGGGGTGGGAGTGTCCAGAGCTCCCTAAGCTCAGGGTTGGGAAGGGGGTATCTCAGGGTGGGCTTGCTGAGGGTGGGGACAACCAGCCTGGGTCCTACTGCCTGCTTATCCCCCCAGCCCACTTGCTCCCTGCCCTGCTCCCCAGGTCACAGCCCACCCCTTAAATGGCTCCCCTTGCAGCTGCTCTGGGCGGGGCTGGAACTGGATGTCATGGGCCAGCTGCACATCCAGGATGAGGAACTAGCATCCACACGTCCAGGTCGCCGCCTTGGGCTCCTCCTGCAGCACCGAGTGCCCAGTGACTTGGAGGGTGCTGAGCGGCAGCTGCAGCAGCTCCAGGATCTGCGGAAGGGGCCTCCACTTAGCCCCTGGGACTTTGAACATTTGCTCCTCACAGGCCTATCCTGCGTCTACCGGCTCCATGCAGCTAGTGAGGCTGAGGAGAGGGGTCGTTGGGCCCAGGTCTTTGCCCTCCTGGCACAGGAAACACTCTGGGATCTGTGCAAGGGCTTTTGCCCCCAGGACCAGCCCCCTTGGCTGGAACCCTGGGCCTCCATCCTTGACCCCTTTCCCTGACCCTTCCCTTTCACCTGCTATCACCTCCCTCACCCCTAACCGGAGTCAGACCCATCCTGGGCAGGGGCTTCCATCTGACACCTGGTTTTTTCTACTCAGACCTCTGGGCTTGGCTTACACCCTGACCATCCCTTCAAATCAAGCTTACCCCATTTTGTTTTCTGGATTCTGACAGGCTAAGATCCCAGGGCCTGGATCCAGGCAGCAGGCATAGAGCTAAGGGCAGGACTCTCAGGCAGCATGTGTGTACTGGGGCTAGGTTTGAAAAGTGTTTAAGGGATGTTGAAAGGGAAGCTGTCCCATCTAAGTTCAGATCAGACCCTCCAACTCCTATCCTGGGAGTCTGTGAGAGGTCCTGTGGAACCTATAGGAACCCTGTAAGCTCAGCACCCAGTCCTAATTTAGATATTCCTTTCGACCTGACCAAGGCTCTGGCAACCCTGGGTCTGCAAATTCTCCATTTGGCCCTGAAGCATAGATTAGACTTCTTGATTCTGTCCTTTGGAAGAGTTAGAAGGAAGTAGATAGAGAATGTTGACCTCTTTGGGAGGAATGAGGCAAAAAACGTCTTTTGTTCCATCTCAAAAAGCTGCAGATGAACATCTCAGAGGAAAGAATGACGTTGGAAGAGGATTCAGTCACAGAAACTAATTGATGCGGGCTGGGATAGGTGTAGTCTGGCTTCTGTGTAGCTCTTCCCATAAACAGCTCTGTTCTGGCCTCCTCGAGCCCGTGTCATTCTGTGTTGAGTAAACTGTCTAACCTGGGTTCTAAGGAAATCACCCTCTCCCTGCTGAGAGGGCAGGAGGCAGAGCAACCAGGTTGGGACTCCTCATCACCTTCCTGCGCTCTTCTGGAAGAAGGGCTGTGCTATTTCCTGGAATCCTACACCGCAATGGGGTAGGGGGATAAAGCCTCTTGTCATTAAAAGGAATCAGCTGGGCCCTGGGAATAAGCTCGCAAGTCAATGAGAGAAATTGGAAGACAGCTAGATTGGGCGGCCAAGGGAGACCCACAATGCGTTAGGTTAAACTCCCCACCTCCTCCCGGTCCCAGGTCCTGACCCCACCTTAGGCCCGTGGGTTGCAAAAGTCAGTGCTTCCCGCTCCCCCATCCCGCCCCCCCCCCCGCCAGGTGTCGCAGTGAAGACAGGGCGCTGGTGCTTGGGCTGACCAGCGCAGGCCCACTTTATTGGCAGAGTCCAGGCACGCAGGCAGGCCGTCATGCTCGCGCCGGCGGGGCGTTCGGGCCGCGATCCCGGCTCGGCATGCACGCCCCCAGCCCTCCGACCCGGGCTCAGAGCTCCGGGGGCCCGAGGCCCGGCGGGCCCGAGGGGGCAAGGTCGGGGTACACCAGGAAGCCGGAGAAGGTGATGTACTTGCCATGGTTGCTGTAGGCGCCGAAGCCGTCGTGGTCGTGGCTGAGCAGCCAGACGGCGTCGCCGCGCCGCAGCGGCAGCATCACGCTCTGGCTCTGCATCTCGCGGCGCCTCGACGCGCCATCGTCGTAAATCATGGCCTGCACCTCGTCGCGGTTCTTCATCAGCTTCACCGACAGCGTCTTGCGCGGCAGCTTGCCCAGCGTGAAGGAGAAGAAGTAGGCCCCGGGCAGGCGGCAGCGAAACACGCCGGCCGCCACGTCGAAGTCGCCGCCGATGTTGACGAGCTCGGTGTCGAAGGCGAGCGGCCGGTGCCGCGGCCCGGGGCCCGCGTCCGAGCCCACCAGGCTGCGCGTGCGCGCCGCCGAGAAGGCCGAGCGCGGGTCGGGGGGCGCGAGCGGCCCGCGCGCAGGCGCGTCGGCGTCGGCGTCGGCGTCGGCGTCGGCGTACACCAGGTAGCCGCTGAAGGTGGCGCCCGGCGCGCCGAGCGCGTACTGCGGGGCGCCGTGCAGCCGCAGCCACACCGTGTCGCCGTAGTCGAGCTGCAGCATGGCGCTCTGGCTGGCGGCGCGGCGGGCGTCGGGCCGCCGCTGCTCGTCGAAGGCCAGCGCCTGCACCTCGTCGCGGTTGCGCACCAGCATCACCGACAGGCTCTTGTGCGGCGCCTTGCCAGCCGTGAAGGAGAAGAAGTAGGCGCCGGGCACGCGGCAGCGGAACTGGCCCGTGGCCGCGTCGAAGTCGCCCCCGATGTTCACATACACCTTGTCGAAGGTCACCGCCATCTCCGATGAGCCCTCCAAGGGGGTCGTGCGTGCTGCGGAGAAGGCTGAGCGCAGCTCCGAGGAGCCCGGGCCAGCAGCCGGGCCCAGTGCCCAGCTGGCAGCCGGGCCCAGCAGGCCCAGCAGGAGCAGCAGCATGGCCCCTGGAGGGGAGACAGGAAGGAGAGAAGGGTGGGACAGGGCCAAACGCATATGCCTGTAGTCCCAGTACTTGGGAGGCGGAGATAGGAGGATCACAGATTCAAGGACAGCCTCAGCAGGTAGTGAGACTCTCATCAACCCAGTGAGACCCTGTTTCCAAATAAGAAACAAAATCAGGCTGGGGGTGTAGCTCAAAGGTAGAATGCTCTAGGTTCAATTCCCAATGCCACAAAAAATAAATAAGCAAATAAGTGAGTCGGGCGTAAAAAAGTAAATAGAGTCAGGAGTGATGGCACACTCTTGTAATCCCAGTATTTGGGAGACTGAGACATAAGGTCGCAGGTTCACAGCCAGCCTCCACAACTTAATGAGACCCTGTTTCAAAATAACACTGGGAGTATAGCTCAGAGGTAGACAGCCCCTGGGTTCCATCCTCAGTACCACAAAATAATAAATAATAATAAATAAGTAAATAAAAGGCTGACACACATGTACCACAAAGAAGAAATACCCGTGGTTGCAGAGACCTACTGTCTACTGGGCCCACCCCTTCCCTTCCCCCTCTGCACCTAGGGGCCCTGGTAACACAGGGGAGCTTTCAAGAGATCTGAGTTTCCCCCAGCCTCCAGCTTGCTTTTCCTGTGGTCCTTGGCTTGCCCTTCACAGCAGGTCCTGGCTGTCTGTGTCACTGTGCTCCTGACAGTTACTGTTGAAGTCCTTTTTGGGCAGAAACAGAAATAGTTGCTGCCTGACCCCTTTCCTGGCCTCCGACCCAATCACTTAAGGGTCAGCTCTCACACAGGACCTCTGGACTCCCCAGGGATCCTTCCTGCACCGAGAAGGACAACAGTTGGGCTTTGAGATAGCTCCACCCCCACAAAATCAATAAAAGAGAAGGTGACTCTTTTTGCCTGGAGGATGGTCACTGAGGGGAGGGAGAGCTGGGCTGCTTGGAATAGAAAGAGTGCAGAATTCCAGCAGGGGGCTTTGGCAAGACTGAAGTCAGCAGTTTTGTTCCTCAGTGGCAATGGAATGGACAGACACCTAAGATCCGGGCTCAAGTCCTGGCTCTACCCCTGATATGCTGTGAAATCTCAGGCAAGTTTCTTAACCTCTCTGGGCAAGGCTTCCTCTCTAAGTGGCAAGGAGTCCTGCCTCACAAGCTTGCTGTGAGGATGCTCCAGGATTGCAGATGTGAGCATTGTTTGTAAACCAGCTGTGGTGCTACTTAGATGTGCAGATGCTTCTGTTCTCTGCCCTGGGAAAGCAATCTGATTTTTTTTTTTTTAATTGGTAATGGGAATTGAACCCAGGGGCATTTTACATTTTATCTCCAAGCTACACCCCTAGCCCTTTTTATTTTATTTTGCTTTTTTTTTTTTTTTTTTTTTGTAGTACTGGGGATTGAACTCAGGGGCATCCTACCTCCGAGCTATACCCCCAGCCCTATTTTTTATTCTTTATTTTGAAACAAGTTCTCACTAAGTTGCGGAGTGCCTCACTAGGTAGCTGAGGCTGGCCGAGAACCTGGATCCTCCGGTCTCAGCCTCCCAAATGCTGGGATTACAAGCGTGGGCCACCACGCCCGGCTTGTTTCTTATTCTTTATTTTGAAACAGGGTCTCACTAAGTAGCTGAGGCTGGCCTCGAACCCATATCCTCTGGTCTCGGTCTCCCAAATACTGGGATTACAAGCGTGTGCCACTCCACTTGGCTTTTACTTTTTATTTTAAGAGAGGGTCTCCCTAAGTTGGGGAGGTTAGTCTTGAACCTGTGATCCTCCTGTCTCAGCCTCCCAAGTACTGTGATTACAGGAGTATGCCACCACGCCCAGCTCTTATTTTATTTTTTATTTGGAAACAGGGTCTTGCTAAGAGCCTTGCTAAATTGCTGAGGCTGACATCAAACCTGTGATCCTCCTGTCTCAGCCTCCCAAGTACTGGGATTATAGGCTTGCACCACCATGCCCAGCAATTTTTCTAATTCTCATGTAGATCTCCTAGGGGCTGTGGTACCCCTGGTGAGGGTAAGGGAGGAAGGGAGGGGCCCACCCAGAGCAGCAAAGATCGCACCTCACAGGTGTCCAGTACAGTCCCTTCCACAAAGCTCTTTTGGAAACATCTGGTCTTGATAAACTTGTAGATAGGCCTTTCCCATTTTACAGAAGAGAAAGCTGAGGCCCAACAAGGGCGGCGTGTTTGGGCCCAAGGTCGTCCATAGAGCACTAAGGAGAGGCGAGGCAAGCCTTGAACAGAGTTTTGGGTTCCCCCCCCTCCAAATTCAAAACAACCCTTTGTGCCTTCTTTTCCACCACCTCTTCCTTCTAGACCCAGGTATCTTTAGCCAACCTGTCCTTTACCTCAGTTTCCCTTTTTGCAAAAAGAGTAGAAGAGACAGGGGAGTGAGCGTTGGGATCCAGTGTGAAGGAGAAAGCAAATGAGCAAACCAAACAAAAGCAAACAACAACAAAAACCCTCTAGCGGTTTGTCTTCTTGGAGCAAGGGTGCGATTAGCCCCCAACACACTGCTTTCCTAGCAGTGGAGCCCCAGGAGCACCTGCCCACCCTACCCCCAGCCATAGGGCTCCCAAGTCTGGTGCACCCATCAGTGCCCCGGGGCTTCCTGTGTGCCTGGTGGCTGGCCTCCCTTTCACCCGCCACTGCAAGTTTCCCAGGTCCCTGAGTCCCATCCTTTTCTGGACCCCTTCCCTGAGCCCCCTCTCTGAGCAGGCCAGAGAGGGAAGGGTGTCAGGTGGGCAGCAGAGCTCCGGGAAGGAAATGGCTGTTCCTAGCTTTGTCCAGGTGAGGCTCAAAATAGTCATCTTCAAAGAGGAAAACTGAGACACAGAGCTGGCCAGACCCAGAGCTGCGGAACCCACGGGGTAGGAGCAGCGGTGTGGGCCCGAGGGTATCTCCGAACCCCCTTCCCCCAAACCCCCACTCTCCACTTAATCCCATTCTCGAGCCCCATCTACCTTGAAAGCCCCTCATCCTCCCAAGAAGATAAGTCCCGCGTTGACGGAAGAAGCTAATTAATCATTTCCCATAGAAAAGAAAAAATCCTCCAGAAAGGGGTACCCCAAACCCTATCTCCCCCAGACCTTCCATCCACCCATCTCTCGGGAGTGAAAGCCCTCAAGCCTCTTTCATGGAGAAGCGCCCAGGTTCTCGATTCAAGGGAAAAGGACCCAATCCCCCGCCTCCCGCCGCCCCCGCTTGCAGTAACCGGGCCACCTGGCTCCCGCCGCCCGAAAGCTGCCCTCACCTGCTGGCGGCGGCGGTCGGTAGGTTCGGTGGGAGCCGGCGATCGGGCTCCGGGGCTGCGCACTGACCGCGCGCGCTGCGGTGGCGCCGGGCCTGGCGGGGGCGGCGGGGGCTCGGACCGCGGCGGGCGCGGGGGTGCGGGGACCCGGGAAGGACAGCCAGAGAGGCAGCCGAGCGGGCGGCGAGGCGGAGGAGAGGCAGGGGCGAGGCGGGAAGGGGGAAGGATGGCGAGGGAGGGGCGCCGCACCGAGCCTGCGCCGCCCGCGCGGGACCCTTCCTCTTCCGCGGCCTTCGAGCTTCGTCCCCCGGGTCTAGAGAGCAGGCATCATCAATCTGAGTTAGCAGGTGGGGAAACTGAGGCCCGAGGCAGCGGCCCCCCGATAGGGGGTGGCCCAGGGCGCTCTGCCGACCCTCTGGCTTGCTGGGTAGGGGAGAGAGGACTGGAGCGGGACACGGACTGGACCAGCCTTTAGGCTGCAAGGACAGTGCAAGGTGAGCAATCGGCTGGGACAGATGTCAGGCTGAGTGGCCTTGGGGGAGAGGGTCTGAGGGAAGAGAAGGGTAAATGGGTCAATATTGCCAGCAAAGGAAGAGCTTAGCGTGTCCTAGTTTCCCCCTCACTTCCAAGTCCACAAATGCCCAGAGGGCGCTAGGAAGGCTGGGGGAAGACAAAGCCCACAGACGTCAGCAGGACCGCCGGCGTCCCTCGGGAGCCGGTGGGAGGAGGAGGGTCCTTGGGGCAGAATTGAATTTTCTGCTGGAAAGGGCTGAGAAGGGCTGTGGGAGGGCTAGCAGGGTCCCTGTATGGAGAGGGACAGGGACACCCCGTCCAGCTGAGGCCAGGTGCACAGGGGCACAGAGCTGGGAACAGCCTCTGTCCAGCTTCATGCTCCCCACAGGGAGCGTTCACAGCTTGGACTCCTTCATCCAGGCTGCGTTGGCTCCATCCCAGTCTGGGCCCACTGTCTTCCCAGGATACTGGGGAGATGACGGCCTGGCGCCCTGGAGATGTTGGCTGGGTGGATGGTTTTGAAGAACCCGCTCCTTGGCTTTCAGGCTCTGCTGCTCCCCCTCTCTGTCCCTGGTTGACTGGGTCACTTAGGTTCCAGGCCTGGCTCAGACCCTGGGGTGGCCCTTCAGGGTCCTTGGGGCCTGTGAAGTACCCCGCCCTCTAGAGCTTCCCTTCTGGAACTTTCAGAACTTACTCTGGTACAGGAGAATCCCCATGAAGCTGTCCCTAATGGTGCTACTCCTTATGCTTCCTTCAGGGTGTTGGTGAGTGACGAGATGCAGGTATGAACCTGGGCCCCAGTGGAAAGGAGTGAAGAGAGGCATTTCAGGCTGGATAATGGCAGTATTTGGGCCACAGGTCAAAGAACCTGACTAGCCCCTGTCATATCACAGTGGTCTCTCTCACCAGCTTGAAAAGCCTGGACCAGCTGCTCATGGTAGTGCATACCTGGAATCTTAGTACTTAGGAGACTAAGACAGAAGGAGCCACCCTCAGCCATTTAGCGAGGCCCTCGACAACTTAGTGAGTGTGTTTCAAAATAATAAATCAAAAAGGGCTGGGGGTGTAGCTCAGAGGTAGAATGCCCCTGGGTTCAAGCAAAGCCTGGGCCAACTTAGGGAAGGCATGAAGAAGAGAAGGGGCGGGCTGAGCCACACAGCGCTGCAGCAGGAGGGCTGGACATGGCAAGAAGTCAACCTAAGGCAGCTGCTACCCTTAGGGCGTTGGACCTCTCTGCCCAGGAGAGCGGGGAGGCCCTCTGAAGGTATGATTCCATGGTGCCAGAGAAGGGGAGAAGACAGGCTGGTTCATCCTAATAGGTGCCTGTAGTTTGTCACTTGAGGACTGAATGAGGATTGCTTGAGCCAGCAGTTCAAGGCCAGCCTGGAAAACAAAGGGAGACCCCGTCTCAAAAAAAAAAAAAAAAAAAGAAGCCAGGCATGGTGGGGCAAGCTTGTAATCCCAGTACTCAGGAGGCTGAGACAGGGGGATTACAGGTTCAAGGCCAGCCTCAGCAATTTAGTGAGGCCCTCCATGACTTAATGAGACTCTGTTTCAAAATAATAAAAACAAGCCAGACATGGTGGCCCATGCTTCTAATTCCAGCTTTTGGGAGGCTAAGACCGGAGGATCCGGGTTCGCGGCCAGCCTCAGCTACCTAGGGAGGCACTCCGTAACTTAGGGAGACCCTGTTTCAAAATAAAGAACAAAAAATAGGACTGGGGGTATAGCTCAGAGGTAGAATGCCCCTGAGTTCAATCCCCAGTACCACACACACACACACACAAAAAAAAAAAGTAGAATGCACCTGGGTTCCATTCCCAGTACCACACACATACACACACACAGGTACACATACAATTCATCTGCCTTTGCTCCTGTGTTTCCCCTTCTTAGAATGTGGACATGAAGGCTGGAGCTCCATTTTCTATGTTGGGACAGGTGACAATAAAGTGCCCTAAACTTTATGTGGTAACACGGGCCTGTACTCCCAGTTCTTAGGAGGCTAAGACAGGGGGATCGAGGCCAGCAAGACCCTCAGCAATTTAGTGAGACTCTGTCTCTCTCTCTCTCTCTCTTTTTTTTTTTTTTTTGCAGTACTGGGGATTGAACTCAGGGGCATTCTACCTCTGAGCTACACCCCCCAGCCCTATTATTTTTTTTTTTTTTTTGTGGTACTGGGGATGAATTCAGGAGCATCCTACCTCCGAGCTAAACCCCTAGCTCTATTTTTTATTCTTTATTTTGAAACAGGGTCTCACTAAGTTTGGGGGGCCTCATTAGGTAGTTGAGGCTAGCTGCGAACCCGGATCCTCTGGTCTCAACCTCACAAATGCTGGAATTACAAGCCTGCACCAACACGCCTGGCTCCCAGCCCTATTTTTTATTCTTTATTTTGAAACAGGGTTTCACTAAGTTGCAGAGTGCCTCACTAGGTAGCTGAGGCTGGCCGTGAACCCGGATCCACCAGTCTCAGCCTCCCAAATGCTGGAATACAAGCATGCGCCACCATGCCCGGCTGAGACTGTCTGAAAAAAAAAAAAAAGGTGGGCGTGGCAGCTCATGCTATGCTTATACTCCCAGTATTTGGGAGGCTGAGGCAGGAGGATTGCAGGTTCAAAGCTAGCCACAGCAACTGAGCAAGGCTCTTAGTAACCTAGTGAGACCCTGTTTCCAATAAGAAATAAACTCAGACTGGGGGTGTAGCTTGGAGGTAGAATGCCTCTGGGTTCAATCCCTAGTACCAAAAATAAATAAATAAATAAATAAATAAATAAGCCGGGCGTGGTGGCGCACGCTTGTAATCCCAGCATTCGGGAGGCTGAGACCGGAGGATCCGGGTTCGCGGCCAGCCTCAGCTACCTAGTGAGGCACTCGCAACTTAGTGAGACCCTGTTTCAAAATAAAGAATAAAAATAGGGCTGGGGGTGTAGCTCGGAGGTAGAATGTCCCTGAGTTCAATTCCCAGTACCGCAAAAATAAATAAATAAATAAAAATAAATAAATAAATACATGGCTGAGGATATAGCTTATTGGTGTAATGTCCATGGGCTCAACTCTCAGTACTGCCAAAAAAATAAAAAGAAAGTGTTGTAGGGTATTGAGGAAGAAGCTGCGTTGAGATGATCAAGGCCAAGACCTTGATCTCCAGAGGCTAATCATTTAGTGGGCAGTAGGACGTGGACAAAGAACCTTAACAGGCAGAGTAAGTTCAGCACCAGCAGTGAGCCCCGCAGTGCCGTGGGAGCTCACAGAGGGAACAAGTCCCATTGGAGGGATCAGGGAAAGGTCACAAAGGACGAGGGTTTTGACTGAATAGGATTTTAACACGGTGACATGGAGGTGGAGATGGAGGAGTGAGGGGGTGAGATCCAATTAAAGGTAAGGATATGAACAGAAGTGTGGGGGCAACATAGAGACTTGGGGAGGAACTATGTGGGGCTCCTTTCAGGAGAGAAGGGTTTGCGAAGGGAGGTTATGGCAGATTAGGTATGTGGGACTTAAATACTGAACTGAAGAGCTTTTGTCTTGCAGCAGAGGGAAATGCGTGCTTAGAGATTTTTTTTT
>PVLC010035386.1:0-16363 GCA_004027655.1 Graphiurus murinus | reverse complement strand
TTATTCTTTATTTTGAAACCGAGTCTCACTAAGTTGCAGAGTGCCTCACTAGATAGCTGAGGCTGGCCTCGAACCCGGATCCTCCGGTCTCAGCCTCCCGAATGCTGGGATTACAAGTGTGCACCACCATGCCCGGCTCTTTTTTAAGTGTTAAGTCTTTTAAATACTTTTGTGTTCAAGATATTTGTTCTCTATCAGAGAAATAGCTGGCAAAGATCTTTTCCCATTTTGTTTGCTCTCTCTTTAGATGCTTGATGATTTCCTTTGATGAGCAGAAACTTTTTAGTGTAATGCAATCCCACTTAGATGATTTTTGCTAAATTTACTCCACATAGCTTGCCTTGTCTGTTTTTACTGTAGTATACATATTTTTAGAGTCATTAAATTATATCACAAAACTTTTTCTCTAATGTGAACATAGAATTGGCAGGAAATTATTAAATTGTCATTTTGAGTGTTTTTTTTTTTCCAGCCTCTTCTGCCTCACGTTCCAGTCCAGTAATGAGAAGAAAAATATCTTTAAATACATATACACCTGCAAAGATCCTCCCAACACCACCAGCTACCTTAAAGAGTACTAAAGCAAGCAACAAACCAGGTTAGAGATGTGTCTGTGAGTTTATGGATTCTGCACAGCAATTGGAAAAGTGATAATAGTTTACTTTTTAAATGTGATAGCTATTTTCAGTAGGATCCTTGCACTTTTTAACTCTTGATCGCAAGAGTTAAAAAATTATTATTGTAGTCTATTTATATACATTACTTTTTGTCTCTGTTTCTTCCCCTCTCCTTTTTGTCTCTATTAATTATTTCCCCTTCCTTTTACATTTTTGATAAAATATATTTCATACACTTTTTCCCAAACTAATTTTTAGATTTTCTTTTGTTTTTCTGTTGAACATAAGGTATCATTTTATGTGATTTTTTTTCTTGTTGCCTAAAATATTTTAATCTATCCATTCTCAACCTGGTGATTTGGCTACCAAATTCAGTTATCTTTTATCAGCATTTTTCTATTTTTAACTTGGGACATTTGATTTTGGTGTTGATACTTCAAATGCTTTTTTACTCTGATTTTCAAGATACTACTCTATCTTGGTGTTCTTTCTGCTTCTCTGATTTTTCTACTTTTATTTCATACTTCTTTCTACTCTGCTATCCTAGATATTCTAATTCTGTTTATTTGTTTTTACATGGTATCTTTTTTCCTCAGCGAATTCTATATAGCTCCATTGTTTTTACTATAATTTCATTGGAGATGTCTTTACTCTTTTCTTCCTTTTAATGCTTTCAAATATTCTTTTGACTAAATAGTGTGTGTTTAGGAGATAGAGTGACCTACATTATAATCTCAGCTCTGCTGCTTCTTAGTTGTATGACACCTGTGTAAGTTATTAACCTCTCTAATCTTTAGTCTCATAGTCATAAAATTAGGTGGTAGTACCACCTTTATAAAGTTGTCAGAGATGAATACAATAACATAACATAAAGTACTTGGCATACATTATAAACACTCACTAAATGGTAGTTGCTGTCATAGTTGTTTGACTATTGTCAAACTCTTCACTTCTTCCCAAATAAATCACCTACCACTGAGGCAATTTTTTCTTTTAAAATTCTTCCTTCCCATCCTTCAACACCCAACCCAACTCCCTCCATTGATATGTATTTATATAACTATCAAAACAAGACTCTCAATGATACTCTGTACTATTGACTTATTCTATTTTACCTGATTATAGCTCAATCAAATTAACAGGTCTTATAAGTTAGGGCCAGTATCTTAAGTAGATATGAACCTTGTACATTTTACCTAATCAGGATATGAAGCTCACAGTATGCAAAATGCTTATAGGTATTACTCTATCTTGGTGTTATTTTCTCTTCTTACAAGTGTTGATTCTTCCCCAGTAGCTGCCTAATTTTGTTCACTCTTCGTTAGGTAGTTTTGTTGTTGTTGTTGTGGGTCTGTGTCTGAGTCTTCTATTTTGCTCCATTGGTCTGTCTGTTTTTGTGCCAATACCATGCTATTTTTATTACTGTGGCTTTGTAGTAGAGTGTATTGTGATACCTCCTGCATGGTTCTTGTTGCTAAGAACTACTTTGGCTATCCTGGGCTTTTTGTTGTTCCAAATGAATTTAAGGACTGGTTTTTCTATGTCTGTGAGGAGTGACCTTGGTAATTTCATAGGTAGTGTATTGAATCTGTAGATCACTTTTGGGAGGATGGCCATTTTGATGATATTTATTCTGCCTATCCAAGAGCATGGAAGATCTTTCCATCTTCTAAGGTCTTAATCAATTTCTTTTTTCTACTTTTTATAGTTTTCCTTATAGAGGTCTTTTACCTCTTTGGTTAGGTTTATACCTGAGAATTTTATTTTTCAGGGTGCTATTGTAAGTGGAATTGTTTTCTGGATTTCTTTTTCAGTGTCATGTCCTTTCAGGTTTTGTTATCAGGATAATGCTAGCTTCATAAAATGATTTGAGAAGCATTTCCTCTGTTTCTATTTTCTGGGTGAATTTTATAAAATTGCTTTTCCTTCCTTAAATGTTTGACAAAATTAGTTTTCAATTTCATTTTTATGGAATTTTTAGTAATTTGCATTTTTTATGGAATTTGTTCATTTTTGTCTAAGTTGTTAATTTTGTTCTTTCTTTTAATGAGTGTGGTAATCTCTGTTGTTCCTGTAACTGGCACTTTTTTTTTTTTTTTTTTTTTTTGCGGTACTGGGGATTGAACTCAGGGGCATTCTACCTCCGAGCTATACCCCCAGTCCTGTTTTTTATTCTTTATTTTGAAACCGAGTCTCACTAAGTTGCGGAGTGCCTCACTAGGTAGCTGAGGCTGGCCGCGAATCCGGTTCCTCCGATCTCAGCCTCCCGAATGCTGGGATTACAAGCGTGCGCCACCACGCCCGGCTGTTACTGGCACTTTGTAGTCTGTTTTTTCTTGGTCATCCTTATGAGAAATTTTCCAATTTTGTTGGCCTTTTCAAAGGATCAACTTTATCTTATTGTTTTTCTGTTTGTTTTATACTTAATTGAGTTCTGTTCTTTATTTTCTTCCTTCTACTCACTTTGGGTTTATTTTTATCCTTCTTTTCTATTTCTCAGGTGATTAATTGTTAGATATTTCTTCCCTTGTTATATAAACATTCAAAGCTTGGGAGGACATTCCAAACAACAGAGTAGGTATTGCTTGCCACTTAACTCTTATTCATACCACAGACTGATCACAGTTCTTGCATAGAATTGTAGTCTCTCCTTTTCTAGAATTCCTTATTTTACTTTCTATCAACTATAATTCCCCCTACTACTTGTCTCTGGTGCTTCATGCTAGTAAGACTAGGTTTTATGCTGAGAGTTTTAGCTATTCTGCATAATGCAGATTGAAGCCCATTCTCTGACTAATAGCTATCAAAGGAGTGTCAGGACTCAACCCATGTTGTTCTCTTCTTACAAGTGTTGATTCTTCTCCAGTAGCTGCCTAATTTTGTTCACTCTTCGTTAGGTAGTTTTGTTGTTCTTGTTCATATTTTGTGCAGAGTATATATTTACTTGTAGAAATATTAATCTGAAAGGAGCATACTCACCCATATTAAAAGCGTAACTCCACCTAGAATAGTTTTTTGATAATCTTAGGCCTTGACATTGATCCAGATATGAAGAATGAGTCCCAGGTTAAGAATGCTTCTAGTTTTCTAACCTTCTAGTTTTATTATTTTTATTTTCATTTTTTTGTGGTACTGGGGGTTTAATCCAGTGGCATTCTATCTCTAATCTACACCTCCAGGTCTTTTTATTTTTTACTTTGAAACAGGGTCTCACCAAGTTGCTGAGGCTGATCTCAAACCAACAGAACCTCCTGTCTCCACTTCCCAAATCCTGGGGTTGCAGGTACGTGTCACCACGCCTAGCCACCTGATAGCTTTATAGTAGTGATGAGATGAAAGATTCAGGAAGAACTATATATTTATAGGGGAAATTATCAATTCAGTTTTAAGCATGTTAAATCTGTTTCCTACGAGATACCTACAAAGAGAGTTCCAGGAAGTCATTAGCCCAATGGATAATACTTAAAAATAATGGAAGTGAATTAGTTTCCCAGGAGAAATGTAGAATAAATGTAAAGAAACTTACTTTGTGAACACAGCCCATTGAAAATACTTTTCTATATTTGTGTTGAATTCTTAAAAAGTAAAAGGTTGCCAGGCAAGGTGGCACAAGTCTGTAATCCCAGTACCTGAGAGGTTGAAGCAGAAAGATCAAAGGTTTGAGGCCAGCATGGGTAACTTAATGAGACCTTGCTTCAAAACAAAAAATTTTAAGAAAAGGTCTGGGGGTGTAGCTCAGTGGCAGAGTGCCCCTGTTTTCAATCCCTAGTACCACCACAAAAATGTAAAAGGTTAAAATTCTGTGTTAATGTTGGTAATGTTTCATTTACATCACAGTTATAAGATTTATCCTATTACTCAGCAGAATTATTTGAACTTGGGTTGCTTGTTTAAACCTAAGCAATTATTTTTCTTTTTGTGTATAGCTACCAGTGGACCATCTGGTGTAGGTGTTCCTAATACCTCATCTCGGAAAAAGAGTATAAGTACCAAAACAGAAGTGCATGAACACAAAAAAAACACTGGGAAAAAAAAATGAAGTCTTCTTAGCAGAAACTGGACCTTCTTATACTTAGAAAAATCACTTGTTAAGTAGAAAGAAAATGTAATAAACCTTGACTGAAAATTGTTAAAGCAATTTATGTTTGTTCTTATACATCTCTGTAATTGTTTAAAAATGTTTTTGAATCTAGAGTATTTGTTTATATTCAGGTGAGGAACTTTTGTCATGATCTGGAAATGTTTAAAATAATGTTCATTAGTGTTCTGTGAGTAGCAAAATTTATGATAAAGGTCTGAGGTTGTTAATATTATGGTGTTTACCTATGTGCCTGTGGTAAAGAAAAAAAAAAAAAAACATAAAAGCCCAGCTGGCCTGTACCAAAGTACAGAGTCTTATGCGGCAACCTCTGTATACACTGGTGTTTTCATGGGATTGCATCTTAGATGTTAAGAAACCATTAGCTTAGGTTGAAGTTTGACAGGCAGGATTATACATTGGGAACTTTTTAAAGAGTATATTTCCAAAGAGATCTCACTGGCCATTACATTGGAAAATTTTTCTTAATTGTTACAGTGACATATATGCTGCAATATTTAATAACTGAACTATCAGCACATGAGTTATTTTTCAATCTGTGCTTTGAATCCTTTTAATTGCGTGTTATTTAAGATATTACATATACAGCTGGGAGAACTACATCTTTATGCATATAGACTTTTATATTAATTTGTAGAAAATATTTTCTTTATATATTTCCTTACTGTAAGAGGTGCTTAGTTCATCAAGAAAAATTTGTCTTATATATTGGCAAAAAAGGCACCTTTAGAGTTTCTTTTTAAGAAGTGTGACTGAGAAGTTTATAAATGTTATTCTTATTCTCAGAGTTCTTTTACATCAAAAGAACTCAGCCCCAAAATGGAAATTGTCAATGTTAAACTAATTCTAGTAAGTTGGTAGGTATTATGTATAGTCTCTCTGTTTTTACCATATCCATTTCTGTGTCCAATGTATCAGTTGATGTCACTGAAAAAGTGTAAAGATTGAGCATTTTAAATAAATGCTTTTTACAGATGATTAGATATTAAAGGGAAATTGAGATCACTGTTATAATTTCATCTATGATGTGAAAAAAAATTTATTGTTCTTGGTGCTTTTTTTCCCCTGATGCACAAATAATTGTGAGCCATTTTAAATGACTTAAACTATAAACCTAACAGTGCAACCTAAGAATTCCCTGTATTGCAAGTTACATAACCTAAATTGCTAAAGTTTTAGCTTAAAGCTTATGTTTAGAAGAATTATTGGATTCTCATTGTTTGAGTACAATTAGTATAACTTTTCAGAAGACATTCTAACCTTAAGTCATCATATATGAACTGACTTAGAAAATAAGCATCTTACATGTTAGTTGTTTTAAAAGGTAAACTAGATGCAAAAGTCATGAATATATACAACTAAATAAGTTCATATGCTTCACATGAATGTAAGTGTATTATATGGAGATATGTCTCATAAACAGTTGAATGTACTTAAGTTTTCTGTGTGTGAAAATGTAGTTAATGTGCTCATTATGGATGTATGGAAACTGCTCTTATTTTTTAAGTGAACTAAATTAAAATATTTTCCTTCTAGAATTAGTGACTCAAATGATAAATTACTTTTTAGTTCTATCCTTCATCTCTTTCTTTTTAATTTTCAAAGTAGGGAGAATGAGGGTAATTCTTAATATTAAATGATACTTCAATATTAAATAAAATTTATTATTGGCTGTATACATAGCAGTGTATTGTTTTCCAAAA
The DNA here is from genome assembly GCA_004027655.1 of Graphiurus murinus. Classification (NCBI taxonomy): domain Eukaryota; kingdom Metazoa; phylum Chordata; class Mammalia; order Rodentia; family Gliridae; genus Graphiurus; species Graphiurus murinus. Next base: position 9,944 of record PVLC010035386.1, on the reverse strand, counting down.
CAGAAAATATGCTATAACTCACTTTTTCCATTATTATATAAGAACTGTGACCTCACTGTAGTCACCAAACTGTAGTATTGCTGTATAGGCAAGGACCTTAAAATAATTTTAAAATAAAAAATCTACTATATCAGAGCAAGAAAGTATAGTTATCACTATTTAATGGAAGCTTGACTGAAAGATTTGTTTCTCACTTGACTCTGTCCTCAGATGATGTGGGTTTCTTGGGTTTTAAATTCTAAAAAGATGTTTCTTGTAGCTTAGTTTTCCAACCAGTGAAGAGATAAGAAAGCCAAGCTTGAGGAATTGTCCACCCTAAGAAGTTATTCCTCACCTTCTCTCTGAGCTCAGACCTAACATTGTCCTTAAAGTCCAGTTCTGGCACATTCTTCTTCCCTGATTTTAATGAGTTATGTGGTCTCTCCTCTACTTGCAAATTTTAAAGGATATTACAGTAATCTTAAGGTAAAAGAAAAATGTACTGTCTTACATCATGTTTCCTCTGAGTAGGAAATAGAGGCAGAAGGAAAGCAGCAAAGTAACAGAAATATGTGGCAGTAAGTATGCTCAGTATATACATATACATAGAGCAAAAGGGCAGTGGATTGTAACTGAGAGAAAAGTTAAAGTTCTTCAAGTAATATCCACTTAAACCATCTACCAAAGAGAAAGTATTTGTTTTGCTAAGGATTATCCAGAGATCTCTCCAGGTACTGCTGACTCTGACCTGTATGTCTACTATTACCTTGTTTCATGCCAGTTTGAACTAGTATCTCACTTTTGTTCTGTGCTCATACTTTGGTAGAAGGTTCTCAGTCTCTCCTTGCATGCTTATCAGAGTTTGTTTTGCATATGATGTTTATTAACTTTACATCAGTTTTTCTTGCCTTATTATTTGGACAGTGTAGACTGCTTATATTCTTATTTAGTCTAGGTTGAGAGCTCTTCTGTTAGAATGGCCCCACCATTTTTAGACCCTCACTAATTCTCTTTCCTTGTACCAAGAGCTATCATGAACTACCTATAGGAATGGTTTTTATATTCCTGAAGGAGTCCAAAGTATAGAAGTCCAAGCAAAAATAGTTCTTTTTTACAGAATCATGGGCACCAAAATATTAACATAAAACTTTTTTTCTATGAGTCAGTTTTTGTGGAAGGTCTAGTTTGTATTTTCAGAAAACAGAACACTATATTAAACTATTTATTATTATATATTGTGTAGTTATATGAATTGTAATGTCTTCACTAAATAATACGAGATTTTCATATACTGTTTCTTCTTTGGTCCATCTTCTTTGTTATGGATTGAGTTAGGTGAATTAAAATCTTCATTTGGGGAATTTTTGTCAATTTCTCCTTTTAATTGTGGTTTTTGCTTTTTTTCTATGTTGTATGTTTTCTGGTGCATATCATTCTTGATTGTAAGATTGGCATTGTAACCTTTTTTCCCCCCATTGAATGGTTGGTACCTTGTCATTTAAATGGTCATATATTAAGCCGGGCGTGGTGGCGCACGCTTATAATCCCAGCATTCGGGAGGCTGAGACCGGAGGATCCAGGTTCGAGGCCAGCCTCAGCTACCTAGTGAGGCACTCTGCAACCTAGTGAGACCCGGTTTCGAAATAAAGAGTAAAATATAGGGCTGGGTATGTAGCTCGAAGGTAGAATGCCCCTGAGTTCAATCCCCAGTACTGCAAAAACAAATAAATAAATAAATAAATAAATAAATAAATAAATAAATGGTCATATATTAAGATTATGACCTATGCTTTATTTTGGCTTGAATTTGCCTGATATTCATCTTTCTTATTATTATTTGTGTCACTTTTATATGTTTTATTTTAATATATAATAAGGTTTCCTTTGTCATTCAATTTTAAAAGCCCTCTTATTTAACAGATTAGTGTAGTCTATTTATATTCATTTATATGTAATATATTTTTTGCTTTTGGGTATGCTTCCTGTTTTTATTGCCTTTAAATGTTTTATCTTTCTACAACTATATTTTTATTACAAGTAAGAAAACTTTTTTAATTGAAACTGGCTTAAACCATAAGATATATTGTTACACATTTCTGAAGGTCCAAAGGTGGGAGTGACTTCTGTCACAATGTCTTCAAGCACCTAGCTTGTCTCTTTCTTTCCTTTGCTATAGCATACAGTTCACCTCAGAGCTGTTGCCCTCAGGTTCTGAAGATGGCTGTCAGTGGCAGCCAGGGCCATGTATTTCCTTGTTCACAACAAAAATTGAGGATAATTCTTGTCCAACCATGAAATACTAGGCCATATGCTTCAATATGATTAGGACAACTTAGTTGGTTATCTGTAAACCCCTGAAAGAAAAACATTCAAGAATAATTGAATGGTCAGGGTACAGTGGTGCACACCTATAACCTACTACTTGGAAGGCTGAGACAAGAGAATGGTAGGTTCAAGGACAGCCTCAGCAACTTAGTGAGACAACAACATAGTGAGGCCCTATTTTAAAAATAAATAAATAAATAGGCTGTAGGTTTAGCTTAGAGGTAGAATGCCCCTGGATTCAATCCCCAGTAACACATACACACACCCCAATTCCATGAAATTATTGACCCTGGCCCTGGTGATCAGAGTGAGGCGATCAGGTCAGTTCCCCCCGCCAAAAAAAAAACAAAACAACTCAGCACTGTTGACATTTTGGACCAGATAACTCATCCTGGAAGTCTGTTCTTTGCTTTGCAAGATATTTACCACTATCTCTGTTCTGAACTGTGAAGTGTTGAGGTAGTCACTTAAGACAGTGAGCCCAGTGAGTGACAAGTGTTTATTTACTTACTGTGGTGATATCATAAGCAAGAGACTGAAAAGAAAGGTAGGGTCAGCTCCTCTTGTTACATTTTTCCCCACTGTGTGTCAGCATGGGGCACAGGTCAAGTAAATGACATGTGGTAGACAAGGGGATTTGACTCATTGCTGAGGAGCAATGAACAAAACTTCCAACCATTTTATGGCCCCTCTGGTGTATGAGCGTCTGGGGGGATTGAAAAAGAACTGAGTCTATGTGGAGAAATTTCTCAGTCAAAGCCCGCTAACTAGGAGACCTCAGAACAGAAATGCCTGGGCTAGGAATACAGGAAGCTGTGACCTAGCCAGGCATGACCAACCCAGGGGATCTTGAGTTCTTGACTACAACTTTTCCCAGAAACTACCGTGCACTGACTGTGCTCTAAATCTTGTGTTCAAAGGGCAGCTTTCCAGTCAGGCAAAGCCTTTGTAACTACCTATGGTTGCCTAGAAGATCATACATCAAATTTTGGACTAGAGCTGTCTCTACACCCTAGCCTTTACCATATATGCCAGTAGCATCCCCCCAAGCTGTCAATCAAAAATGTCTCCACACAAGCCAGGCAGGATGGCACTGGTCTGTAATCCCACTACTTGGGTGGCTGAGACAAGAGCATCACAGGTTCAAGGACAGAGTACAGCAACTTAGTAAGACCCTCATTCAAAATAATATAGGGCTAGGGGTGTAGTTCAGTGGTAGAATGCCCCTGGGTTCAACTCTCAGTAAAACACACACACACACACACACACACACACACACACACACACACACATTACCAAATTGCCCCTAGAGGGCATAATTGCCCCTAGTTAAGAACTATTGCTGTAAAGCACATGATCATGGAGAAGAGGGATATATAACCAGTATCAGTGTTCTGATAAAAAAAGAAGAGGGAGGAGATTGATAATGGATTAGTAATTGATAATGTGCACTATAGACTACATTTTTTATTAACCATGGTTGCTAGACTTTGCTTGTTCCACTAGTGGCTTTCTTCTTAACTATAATTTTGAATTATGTATTCAATTTAGATGCTATCTGTGACTTCCCTGCTATAAGCAATGTCCAATTATTATACTTTCCCTCTATGGCACAGTTTTAGTTTACTGTGTTATTCCCTTGCTTCTTGTGTTTATACCTGCAAATATTTTTATACTTTTATTACATTTTATTGTTTACTATTGTTTTGTGGTACTGGGGACCAAACTCAGGGTACAGTGCTTGCCTAACATGGGCAAGCTAGGCAAGCACCATCCCACTGAGCTACACCCCTAGCCCAGTGCTTACAATTCAAAATGCTATATTTTGAACCCCTAGTGGATCAAGATGACAAAGTCATCGCCTTATCTCTTTTGTTAATTTACCTGCTCTGTATTTCTTGCACTATGGCCTTACTTCTGGAATAACGTTTTTCCTTTCTGTTTCTTTTCCGAGCTGTGTTTCCTTTTTGTTGTTTGCCCATAGTGTTGCCAATCACCTATATCTGTAGAAACTCTTCATTTCCTTAACTTCTTTGAGGTATGACAATATGTGTGGTCATGTTTTTCACACACACTCAGTGGATTCATTGGTTTCTATCTGCTATTATTTCTCCTTTTCTTGAAATGTTTTTGTCCATTCACCAATGAATTACCTTTCAGTGAGGTAAGTTCCTTGCTCATAGGATTTGAATGCCTATAATGAGGTAGGGCAGCATTTGAAGCTGGCACAATCTCCTTGGTTCACAGCAAAGCTCTTTATGACAGGATTGTGTGTCTGAGAGCTATTGTAGCCTTTTATTGTTTTCCTAGACAGCAAAGAATGAATGGCAGCTTCAGGGCTACTTACCTTTGAGTCTCTTTCTTTCCCCCTTCTCACCTGCAGACTGCTTCTTGTAAATGTGGCATGTCTCTATAGGCATCATGATGGTGTTTGGGTCAACAGCCCACCAAATATATGATGGTGGTCTCATACTACAGTGGAGCTGAAAAACTCCTACTGCATAGTGAAGTAGCGCAAAGCATTTCTCACATTTCTGTGATGGTGCCAGTATAAGCAAATCTGCTGAGCCACCAGTCATATAAACGCATAGCATGTGCAATTATGTAGAATACGTAAATCTTGATAATGGTAATAAGTCATTATGTTAATGGTTTATGTGCTTACTATACTGTCTTGTGTGTGTGTGTGTGTGTGTGTGTGTGTGTGTGTGTGTGTGTGACTGGGATTGAACCCAAAGGCATTATACCTCTGAGCTCTACCCCCAGGCCTATCAGGCCTATTTTTTTTTTTTTTTTTTTTTTTTTTTTTTTTTTAATTTTGAAACAGGGCCTCACTAGTAGCTCAGGTGGGCTATGAATCTGCAATCCTCCTGACTCAGCCTCCCAAGTACTGGGATTACAGGTGTACACCACACCCAGCTTATGCTATAATTTTTATTGTATTTTAGAATGTACTACTTATTTTTTTAAAGTTTGCTGCAAAAAAGTATGTCATTTTATTCTGAGAGCAGTCTCCTACACCTCATGATTATTGTGTCTCACTTCTTTGAAACAGGGTCTTGCTCAACTACCTCACCCTGGCCTCGAACCTGTCTCAGGTGCCATACTGAGCCAAGTACTGTGATTACAAGTGTGCTGCCATCATGCCTGACTTACTATCTCTGAATTGCATTAGGAGGACACACCCAGTGGTTAACCTATACTATCTAGGCTTGTGGAATTACACTTTATGATGTTTGTCCAGTGACAAAATCACCTAATGAAGTATTTCTCAGTGGTGTGTGACTGTATTTCCTCATTTGAGTTTGTCTCTCCTGCAACTCTATGGTACCAAATGGTGTCCAGGAAATACCCTACTCTTGGCCCTCCTTCCATTTCCATTGTTTAAGACAAGGAACTGATTTCCCCCTTCAGATTATGCCCTCTATTTTGGAGGATATTTGTCTAATCACTTTGAGCCCTGCTACAAACTTCCTCTTCAGGTATCTTTTTTTTTTTTTTTTTTTTTTTTTTGGTACTAAGGATTGAACTCAGGGGCATTCTACCTCCGAGCTACACCCCCAGCCCTATTTTTTATTCTTTATTTTGAAACAGGGTCTCACTAAGTTGTGGAGTGCCTCACTAGGTGGCTGAGACTGGCTGCGAACCCAGATCCTCCAGTCTCAGCCTCCCAAATGCTGGGATTACAAGCATGCGCCACCACGCCTGGCTTCAGGCATCTTTCTTTTGGAGCTTTGCTGCATTGGGCAGTTCTGCCTCATATATTGTGATGGAGGTCACCATGCCTCCTAGTTCTGTTGACTGTAGTATCTGTTTCATATTTGGAGATAATTAAAAATTATTTCTCCGTTTTCAAACTGGGCATCACTTTTTGTTACTGTCCTTTGACAAGAAAAAGGAAGAGGAAGAACAGAAAGAGAAGCCCAGGCCTCACTGACTTTTCATTGCAGTAATATTTTTTTTAAATGGAACTAATGGTAGTCCTACCTACAGTATACTATTGTCAGAAGCAAATAAAATGATATATGGTAAGTTGCAAAGAACAAATCTGAGGCATTGTTTGTATTATTTTGTTGTAAGATGGTTGCATATAATCCAAATGTCAGTCAGGCCTCTGTCTTCAGTGGCATTTCAGCATTTGTACAGCCAAGGATGTTCTAGATAGCTCGCAGTACTCTTTTATGGATGCTTGCGTTGCCAAGGGAACAGTCGGCCTAGTAACAATCTGACAGATACCCCTCTCCCCCCAAAATCAAGGTTATTCTAGCATCTTCTTTAAAAAAAATCTTCAAAACAAGATAAGCCAATCTTTCTCAAAGCAATGTTTTCAGAAGCACAGGATTCAGTGAAATAAAATCAGGCATGGGCTCTCACCCATCTCATACTGTGTGTAGTATGAATGACACCATTGTATAATCCTGTGGGATAATGGATGTACACTGTAGATACCCATTAGAGAGCACTTTAAAGATGTAACTCAATGAGGAAAGCAGGCTATTTCTTTGTCATTCCATGCATGCTGCTTTGGGGTACTTGATATATGGAAAGATGATTTTTTTAAAGAAGAAAAACAAATATGCCTTCTGAAAGTGTTTCACTGATTTCAAAATCCATAAATTTTTCTTAATCTAGTCAAAGTCAGTGCTAAAAGTAAAAGAGTGGGTGGTTAAGTGGATGGATGGATGGGTGGATGGATGGATGGATGGATGGATGGATGGATGGATGGCAAGAAAAATGAGGAAAGAGAAAGTGAGGGAAGGGTAAGACAAAAAAACAGAACATAGACTACACTGTCATGTTATCAAAAAGCATCATTCCTGATGTGAGGAAAGAAATTGATAAGCCAAATAACTTACGACTGTCTCTTTCACTCTACACAGGAATGCTAATTTGTTCTAAAATACCTATGTTCAAAATTCATGACAATAAAATGAGATGTGGGCATTTCCATTTTATTTTTTTTAATGGTGCATTGTAATCAGACATCTTTGTTAAGTACAGGCTGGTAGAGGCATACATGCAGACATCTCTCATTTAATCCTTCCCCAATTCCTGCCCCATTCCTTCCCCCCTCCCTCCTTCTCACATTCAATTTAGTGATTGACTTCGATATGTTTGTGAAAGTACATCATGTGCATTAGGGTGTTTCCCTCCCCTCCCCATCACCTTCAGTAAGGTCACCTTCTTTGCTCATCAAAGGTTTCTCCTTCTTCATCTAGAGTCTCTCTTAATACCCACTTTCTCCCTAACTTCCACAAATTAGGGAGAGCATCCAATTTTTTACTTTTTGTGACTGACTAATCTCACTTAGCATAATGTTTCCAGTTCTATCCATTTCCCTGCAAATGATATGATTTTGTTCTTTATGGCTGAGTAAAATTCCATTGTGTTCATATCCCATATTTTTGTAATCCATTCATTTGTTGATGGACATATTGGCTGGTTCCACAGTTTAGCAATTGTAAGTTGTGCTGCTATAAACACATGCATTAGTCTGATAGTTTGGTTTCCATTCTTTTGGGTAGATACCCAGAAGATTCCCAGTATTGTTGAATCATATGGTAGGTTCATTGCCATTCATCTGAGGATCCTCCATACTGTTTTCCAAAGTGGTTTCACTATTCTGCAATCCCACCAACAATGTATTAGGATTCCCACTTCTCCACACCTTCACCAGCATTTGTTGTTGTTTGTGTTTTTAATGATTGTCATTCTAATTGGGGTTAGATGAAATCTCAGGGTAGTTTTGATTTGCATCTCTGATTGCTAATGATGTTGAACATTTCCTCATACATTTACTGGCCATTTGTATTTCTTCTTTTGTGAGGTGTCTATTTAGATCATTTGCCCATTTTTTATTGGGTTTTTTGTTTTCTTAGCAATAAGTTTCTTGAGTTCTCTGTATATTCTAGATATTAGTTCCCTGTCTTTAGTCTCTGTATCTTCTAGATCTTAGGAGTAATTGGCAAAAATTTTTTTCTATTCTGTCTATTCTCTGTTGAGGTTCCTTATAGTTTCCTTTGCTGTACAGAAGCTCTTCCATTTAATGCAATCCCATTTATTGATCTTCCTTTGAATTGCTTGTGCCTTTGGGGTCTTGCCATTATCACAATTCTGTATGACTGATTCCTCACTGATCATCCAAAAACCTTTTTGAAAGTCTCGTTACCATACTTGCTTGTCAGTGGGTTATATGGAAAAGCCACACAATAGTATTTTTATTGGGGAGGGGATAAAAAAAGTCAGCTTCACCTACAGGAAAAGCCATTACTTTTAATAGGTAAAAGTTGAAATATTCAAAATTCAAGGAAAATATGGAGTCATTTCAGAAGTCCTATAAGAAATGCTAAAGATGCAGCATGTACTCATTCCACAGGCTAGAGGGAGAACACAGTACTGAATGAATACTCTAAGTCAATTTTTTGGTAAGGAATGGTATGCCTCTAACATATACCCATAGAATTACTTGGTTCTGATTATTTTTCTCTCTTTTTTCAAAGCTTCTTCAGGACAGCACAGTGGTCTGCTCTAAGGGGTAGAATAAGGGACTGGGAGAAAGGAATTTTAATCTCAGTTCTGTCACTGTGTGTCTGGGGGACCTTAGACTTCTCCATATTTTGGTAGCCTCTCTTTCCTCTCCTATCAGATACAGGGTTTGCCTGAGGTCCCATTATCTCAAAATTATATCACTTGTTTTTCTTCCTGTCTTCCCCAGAATTTTAGAACCTTTTCCATTCCATCACTACCTTCCTCTTCCATCATAGTCAACAAATAATTTTTGGGCCTCAGTAGACAGCACGACTAAAAGTTAATCATACTGATCCCCATTATCACTTCCTCTTGCTCCCTGAATGCTCTTTTGAAGAGTTTACTTGGTTAACAGTTAACGCCATAATATTTATAATGATAACTTGGAAAGTTATCAGCATGATACAATTTATTTACATAATACCTTCTGTTTATTACCTAGAATGCATTTAGTTCTGGATATTAGTAGATATTTTGAATGCAAATTTTTTCCTATTAACCTAAATAAAATGAAATATTATTATGGAAATGTTTCTTCTGTAAGAAAAAAATATGCTGCTATTATCTATATTTAGACATAAGTAGTCCTATAGACTGTAAAAGCAGAAGGATGTAAGCAGAAATGTTTGAATGTACATAGGATATGTTCTATATTTAACTAATTGTCTGACTGGTTGATAAACTGACATAAAATTAATCTGAACATTTAGCCTCTGGATTCCAATCTATCTCTTACTGTCTGCAATACTGTGATTCCAAGGATATTCATTTCTTGTCATTATCTGTCCTTATTCTGACCAATGCTGGAACCAAAATAGACTTGATATTCATCTTCTCTTAACAGTTGACTGTAAATCAACTTGACACTATACACACATGTACGCACACATGTGTATGCACACATACATGAAACTAAAGTGACCATAGGGATCAGATGACCTTATGGAATTTGGGAGGAATTTGTTCAAATTAATTCACCTACTTGCTAGACCCAGTGTCTGAAGTGTAGCCCCTTTTAAGCTCCAAATATCCTTAAAGGTATATTTATGAATCTGGCCATTAACCCCATATCTAGTCAGATGCCTTTCTCATAGGTGCCTGAGAACAGGCCT